>JABTTQ020001143.1:0-158370 GCA_016081115.2 Rehmannia glutinosa | reverse complement strand
ACAAAGCTATATGCACAAAATTACAAAAAGCTATATGCCAAAAGCTATATGTACATAATTAATTGGAGAATTTTTTATTGTTCAACATTATATGCATTCAACCACACATTTTTTTTGATGAATTGGTGTCAAATATTACCTTGTTGGGACTGTTTTGTAGATGTTGTATCCTCGTGGTCTCGTGACATTGCAATACCGATCCCGTTGATGTGGATTTTTTGGTGTTTTTTATCACGAGAATATTTGTTGGTTCGATTTTTACGTGGGATTTCTGTGTTTTTACGTTGCTTTTGATCGTGGAGAAGATGATGTTGAAGTCGATATTTGACGCTGGGAGAGACGTTCTTTGTGATCGTGGGTTTTTTTTTCGGTTTTGACGATGCTTTCACGTTGGGATGAAGATGGTGATTATGGTAAGATTCTATTCCTTGATTTTAGGAAAACGATTATTTGGATTTTAACATTCCAATTGTACCCTATTTGGTCCCCACTATTTTTTAATTACTTTAAAATGCCATTAAATCCTAGCCTTTTATTTTATTTGGTTGAAGGGTGTGGATTGAATCTCATGTTCCTACATATAGCTATGGTCTCATAGGATCTCATCCCTATATATATATATATATATATATATATATATTCTGAAAGCGTTCTAAATTCTTTGAAATGAGGGTAATTTTAAGGGGATAAAATATTATGTTAGTTAATGTTTGCAACTACATAGCCAAAGGGAGATTTATGTATTCTTTTCAATAAGGTACATGCTTGATGCTACATTAAATAGAACTTCTAAGTGCATTTCAAGTGCCTCAGTAAAAGGCACTTCGCTCAGTCGCTGGAGTGGTAAAATAAAGCAACGCGGATGAAGGGAGTGTTTACAAAAAAATTTACTTTTAGAAGAAGTGATTTATTGCAAAAACTCCCGAAGCCTTTTTTATTCCCTGCATTAAAAAAGGCAGTAACAACTTGGGTAGATAAAGGAAATAAGATGATTCATTCATTCATGTAAACTTTAACCTGGACAGTGTACAGAACTTGGCCACGAACAGTTGGAATCATTTCAAATCCAAACCACAAACAAATAACCTTTGATAAATACAGTTTTTATGTTTCGAAATAAGACAAACTTAAAACTGATTATCATTCCAGTCCTTTTTGTAGCAAAGAAAACACGAAAATTATATAACAAAAAACTACCAAAAATGATCACGGCTATAAATTACAGGTTTCTTGAATGATATGTACATTAACTCATTTTGCATCAAAAGGAAAGATGAATTTTTAACCCCAAAAGAATATTGCCCGACCTCATTTTTCAAGAGTTTAGATCTCTGGAGGCATGGCCTTGCCATCTGCAGATGAATTTAACAGAGCAAAAATTAGTTGAGAATAAAAATAAGGGTAAATTACAAAAATTACCCTGAGGTTTTCCTAATTATGAAAAAATCCAGTTATCCTTCAAAATTACAAATACGCTAGTGAGTATTACAAACACCCCCTTGAAGGTTGCATTTACTTAACAAACACACCCATCTTGGGGGTTTGATTTGTAAAATACAAAAATATAACACGGGGGTACTTGTAATTTGAAAGATAGCTGGGTTTTTTTGTAATTACATTGAACCTCAAGGGTATCTTATAAATTACCCAAAAAATAATGAACAGGCTTATGACGAACCTTGAGAGCAAGAACCTCGCCAGTGGGCTCATGTTGGAATTTGAATTGTGCTCCTTATTCTGCTGTTTTTTCTTGCTATCAGCTTCTGAACTCGTTGCCGGTATTTCTATCTTGCCCTTTCCGAAGATCTGAGCGGCCAGATCCTGCAGGTCTTTCAGAGACCCTTCATTCGAACTACAAAAGTTTTATCTTAGTTGAGAAATACATACTTATGCAGGCCATTTCACCAGTTTTATATGCTTAAACGGAAATAAGGATTTAAAAATGCTAATAAACCTCGCCAGTCGCTGAAGCAACTTGTTGACAAGTAATTCAGAAGAACCAGGCTTAACACGTTCCATATCCATTAAAGAGTTCGCTACTGTCTGAAAGACTGTTCCTCTGGAATCATCAGCAATTGCCTACATTATATACATAATACATGAATACATGTATAAGAAAATTAGGAGGAGAATCAAAATCTTAAATATATTTTCAATAGCACAAAATCTGACTCACTAGCAGGATTTTTATCTTAAATATATTATCAATAATCTTAAACCATATAAAAGAAGGGGGGATTTTTGAAATTCTGCTGAAATGAGCACATAAATCTCAGAAAGATATTGGCCAACAAAAGTTTTTGTGGCTGCTGATCCTTTTCTTGAAAAGATTGAGATAAATTTTGGAATCAAGAAATGAGAAAGTGCATGCGACTACACTTTGAGGACTGAAGGCATAAATCAACACTTCTCAGGATATGGAAAAGCAGAAATAGGACAGCAATGACTATGGCTTTAAAAACCACGGAAAACGAATGCAGACGAAAAGACAAGAATATGGAGTATAGTTCAACTGCACGAAAAAACAAGTATCATGGGTGCACATCTCACACACTATTTGGCTTTTTACAACATCAAAATAATAAGATAATTGAGTGTCAAATATATTTTTAATTTGAACAACATACGGCACCGAAATTGTATCTGTACGGGTAAGATATTAGTGCACAGATTCTTTTTATGTGAAAGGAATTGCTGAGAGCAAATTTAAGAAGCTCAACAATTAAATATAATATCAGTGCTTACATCTTTAAGAGAAGGAATTAGAAGGACCGATAAGGGGGCAGATAGGGCTGCTGCAGAACTCCTTGCATTGTCCTCATCATCACTTGTATGGTGTGATCTTGAAAATGCTTTTTGCGCATCAAAATAGTCACGAGAATGTCTGGATTGGAGATTTCATAACCGGAGAACAGAACAAAGAAAAATTACAGTAAGGTCACATGCATCCTTCCAAGAGAAAATATTCTCTCCTCAAATGCAAGACATTGAACTGAAATAGGAATAGCTTGAACCTGGATGAATCAGAGCTTGTTGTTGGTTGCTCCATTCTTCTGTTCTCTTCCACATCTCTCTTGCTCAATGCAGACCTTTCCCTAACATTTCCCTTTTTTCCTCGAATTGCGGCCTTGGCCTAAATGGAATAGCAGATAAGCTTCAAAATAGTAATCATTAAAATACAAATCACTCAGCTTCTTGGAAAACACCAAGTTGATACAGGTAATAGAAATCTTTTCCACGTCTATATTGCAATCTGTGTTTGTATTTTACAGAATATTTCATAATTGTGTCACGAAATTCAGTCTAAGAGTTGGATAAGCTTTTAAAAAGAGAAATAAATCAAATGGAGCTTTAAGATTCTACTACAGTATGGTTTATGTTAGATTCAAACAATCCCAGGCAAGAAAATTCCTACAGGGACTAAAAATGAAACGAGGTGTATAGTAATTGATAAGTATGACAACCTCTGCCAGGTTTATTTCACTGTCTTCAAGAGCCGCGCTGAAAGTTCTCTCTTGAAGTCCCAGCCTAGACTTTGTAGTTCTAGGAGAACCTGAATCTTCATGCTGACCACGATAAACAACAGTGCCACTGATGGAAGCATCTTCAGCAGAGGTAAGCGTGTTGCTAGACTGGAACACCAAACAAACTCCATTGATATCATAGTACCACAGCAGGAAACATGATATTTTTCAAGTAAAGCCCAACCAGTTGACATTCATACCGTGAAACTTTGGTTGCTGAACGGTGAGGATGGCCGAGCTCCTCTTGGGGATCGTATAACAACAGTTCCAGACCCACTAATATCTTCCTACAAGTAGAGAACAGAATATAGGATATTGTCGGAATCCAGTAGTAAAATATAACAGATTCACAATATTCTGCTTCTAGAAACTTATATGATTTCAAACCAATCCATCTATCACAAACTAGTTTTATTTAATTCATTTCAGGTTTTGATATTTATAACTCTTCACACTAAGAAGCATTATTCACAAGACAATGTAGAATAAGAACATGCACCATGGATTATTTAATGTGGGCCCTAAATTGAAAAATATGAAAGTTTCATGCAATTATAAGTTCTCACTGGTTTCAGTTCATGAAACCACTGAGCCAATTATCAAAAGAAGACATCGTAATAATAAAAGTTAGGTCAACAGCCCGGTCCAAATCTCAGATGTCAAAATTTTCACCATGGACTATTTTCTTTGGTAACTAAATTGGCAAATACGCAAGTATGCAAACAAGTTCAATCTCAAACAGTTAACAGTCTCATATGATTCAAAATGGAAACAACTTGATCCAAAAATCGAAAGCGACATCCTAAAAACCAAAAAGTCAGGCAAACAGCCAAGGTAGTAATCAGAGTGATTCTTCAAATACTTTCCGGAGAACGCAAAATATGATATTGCCCATGAAGTATGATGATGTTTTTTTTAGAAAAGATTCACAAGTATTCCATTTGAATTCAATTGTGATTCCTCATCCATTTAGATTAGACTTATATAATTCCGTGATTTAAGTCCTCAGATACAAGTTACAAAAAAAAAAAACATTATACGTCCAATATACGTAATATAGACGAACTAGCACATATATACATGGAAAGGGATCAGAAATCCATACATCTTCATCATAATTTTCTTGCTTATCTTTCCTCTCGGAGAACTCTGGTGAAGCATGAAGCATAGATCCAGAAGCAGAAGACCGCTGGTTACCACTGTCTGGGGATTTCTCAGAGGTAGATTGATTCAATGGGACCTCGGGCTTCCTATTTCTCATCTGAGGTGGTTTTACTACACTTCGAGCAGTTCCCGTGCCAGTTGATCCACCAATACTGAAGTCCCATCCAGTATTTCTCAGACCCATTGGCTGACTACTGCTAATTGATGACATCAGTAAAACATCCAGGAACATAAGTCAGCAACTATAATGTATCAACAAATTCAACTCACCTGGCTCGAACTGTGTCTTCAACTGCAGAATCTCTAGCCACTCTTACAGTCCCAGAAGCCTCCCCAAATGCAGTTGGACCATTATCGTTTGTCTCTCCATCTACTTGAAACTTGGGGCGCTCTCTGCAACATTTGCAGGTTGTTACACCCTAATATGTCTTCGTACATTAAACAAAGTGTCAAATTTGGAGGATAAATGCTAAGAACTTGACATTGTCTCTAGTTCCATTGGCTCAGTAGCACCGGAAGCTTGAGCAGAAATAAACCACCGACTTTATATCTACCCTTTAATAAGTTCACATATGGGATTCAATAGTTAACTGTGGGACACAACACTGGCGTCACATAACAGCTCTTGAATAGCTTTAGACATATTGCATTATATCACCACACAATATTTGTAACCTTGGTTAAAAGGTTGCATAAATGATAACAAACAGTACTCATCAAATTAATCGGCAGCAGCAACAGATCTTTGAAATAAATTTTCATTGTAAAAATTAGCATGATGAAGGGAAATGAACACACCTGATTCTCTCCAGAAGCCTTGGACTCTTCCTGGCATTTCTGATAAAACGATGCTTAAGAAGTTCTTTCGCACTTGGCCTCTAAGATCAACAAGTGGAAAATTGTAGTACACCATGAGGAAGAAAACACAAAACAAGTAAAAAGAAAACGAAACAATTTTTCAAGCACAAGTACTTCAAAAGAGAGAATCAAGTTGCTTCTACATTTAACATGTTAACTCTGAAGAGCTAGTTCTCATTAGCATCACCGGGGGCACCACAATATACCATCAAGGATGCAAAGCATAAATTTCAGATATCAGATAAGTCACGCAATATTGTTAAGATTAATGAAGAATAATACGCAATAACTACCTCTGCTGGATTCTTCTTCAAACACAGTGAGACAAATTCTTTCATAGGACGAGAAAAATGCTCATCTAGCTGCATATCAGAAAATAATGCGAATTTTATAGTTAGGAAGTTTTATAAAAGCAATTACCTAAAATCACTCTGAAGATGACAAAAATAAACCTGTGGTGGATTCTCTCTGGGGATTATGAAAAGCACTCTCATAGGATGGAGATCCGCAAGTGGAGGTTCTCCTTTTGCCATCTCAATTACAGTTATCCCTAAAGACCAAATATCTGCCTGTTTCAAGCCATAGCTTCCAACATTATGACTTCGAGAATAGAACAATTTCATGAAAGGATATCTACAAATAGTATTATTATTGTAAGGGGGAAACAAGGATGGTTGATAAAAGATATACCTTCTCATTGTATCCTTCGGAGTTCTGAATTACTTCTGGAGCCATCCAGAATGGTGTTCCTACAAAGGTCTAACTTTTATTGCCATTAGATAGAGATTTGATGAATCTTTGGATAGTCCATCTGAGCTTAATAAATAATCAAGAGAAGAACAACAGAGCAGTGCAATTCATCCAAATTTTAGATAGAAAATAAATTGAGGAACATTATTCATTGTGTTCATAGATACGGTGCTCTGATGAGAGCACAGAGATGGGAAACACGGTATACTTTTCATACCAAAGCAGCATACGGAAGAAAGGTTTAAGACTATCGTGTGTACATATTTGAACAGAAAAGAATCACAAAACAAGAAAATTATACCTTTCTTCTCGATATTGTCCGCGTTAATTGAGCAGAAACGCCAAAATCTGCTACCTGTATAAGATGAAAGAAAACAAAATAAGATAATATGTGCAAGCCAATAAATGTTACCCCCAAAAGGAAACATCTTTAGAACAGTATGAATTGTGTATATCTATGAAGAATTGATGAAACCACTATATGTACCTTAACATCACCATTCTCTGTCAACAAAATGTTTGCCGCTGCCAAAACATTATAGAAACATTATTTTGATAAAGAGAAAGGAAAGAGAAAGTGTTAAATCACAAGGTGAATGCAATGACTAGAAGGCTATATTATGCCTTCATATGAAGATTGATGATGCAGCTAGGAAAGAATTATACTTCATGTCACTGGTTTTAAAAATTAGAAAGGATGCCAGCATGATGCGTCATATATGATGACAAAAGGCAGACAAGAACCAGTAAGGGCATACTAAGTCACTGCCCCTAATAACATACCTTTAATATCTCGATGAATTTTCCCCTCATTGTGTAGATAGTCAATTGCATGGAGCAAATCACGCAAAATACCAGCTATCGAAACTTCATCCAGTGGCTGGTTCGGTTGAATCTGCAGAGAATAAAACAGTATCAGTAATCAGCAAAAGCACAGCATTCCGATTCTTAAGTTAAGCTAATCTTCTAAATACGAAAAAATTGGCACCTTTGAGGTTGTAAATGAACATTTAAGAATGGAAAAACAAGGCACAATTCAAATAGGTATATATTCAACCAACATTGCATAACCTATAAAGCACTAAAAGCAGCATGCCCTGTATAAGAGTTAACAACTTCGTACGAATTAACCAATTGCCTGTCATCAAAGTGTGTACCCATTCATCATAACCTCGTTTAGATAAACATTCATGGTCCTATTTTGAGCTACATCAAATAAGGAGGTTTCAACACAACAAAAGCTAGAATAGCCCTTGGGGAACATACATGAATATCCCAAGAAGGGAAATAGACTAGAGAAAGATTTGTGCATGTCACAAGTGATTTACGTAAAAAGAAAAGTAGACCTCCAATTGTAAATATGGAAAACAAGATGGTGCCGTTCTACTAAAGAATAATATTCCAAATTTGATATTGACTATTTAATTTATATGGTCCTAGACTGCAATCTGTCGAACTTCACAGCCAATATATCATGGCATAACATATATTGTGCAGCTTTAAACAGTCAAAAAATATAATGGTGAAAAAAAAATTCAACAGACTAAAACAAAGAAGCAAATAGAAGGAACCATAAGTCAACTACCAAATCAGCAACTGAACCACCAGCCATGTACTCCATAATTATCCACAACTTAGTTTGATGCAAGAAAGAACCATAATAATCGGTGATATATGGAGATCTGCACTCTTGAAGGACCGCAATTTCCTGTCAACAATGAAAAAAAAATGAGATCCATAAAGTGTTATAATTTCAATGTCATATTCTATACAGAAATCTCAAAGGTACCTTTTGGATGTCCTCTATTTCGTCCTCCCTGTGGGAACAGAAATAAAGCAGATGATAATTTAGACTAACAAGTTGACATGCAATATAAAGGTCGAAGTAGCAAGTATAATAAGAAGGGGAGAAAAGGCTTAAATTTGCGATCAGAATCATTTATGTTTTAGATACCAATCCCAGAAGCGGAACCAGATTTCCTGTTCCACTTCATATTCCACTTCTTGTTCCACTCCATTAGATGATGAACATGTGTATTTACATCAAAAAAACAACAATACATATTAATGTGTTAACACATGTCCACCATCCAATGTAGTGGAACAGGGAATGGAACACAAAAAGTTGAACAGGAGAAGACTCGATAATGGATAGTAGCCATTAAAATTTATTCTAGACGAAAAAACGACTGGTATATCTAAAAATGAGTCAGCGATCACTCCGACAGAGCTAGCAATTTAAGGGGCATTTCAATAAAATGCCAGCTACGTTTATTTAGTAATTTGCTAGAAATCGGTTCATTTATTTCTTCAGATTTAATGTTTTGAGAGTCCTTTCTTATTGGGAGTTGGTCATAAATAAGTTTAATTATTGTTAAGAAGGATAGTTAAGTCGAATGAATCCTAGTCAAAGAATGATTCCTTTACATTTTAGGATTTCCTAGTTACTTTCTCAGGAGAACTAAGTGTCAGGGAGTCCATAAACACATTGTAATCCGGTCAATTCACATCAATAAGTAGAAGAACACAGGATTTGCAGTTATGCCAACTTAAAGGTGAAACTCCATTATCTTCCTTCTAAGGAAATTTTTGAAAGGCCTCAAAGGGATTCAGTGAGAGATCCTTGGTTCATTTCGGCTTCGGAAAGATTTCCAAACTCAATCTTCTTTCCGTCATAATCTTTACCTCTTCTTTTAAGTATTTCCAGGCATATTTTATCTTCTAGATGAAGGTCTGTCCTGCATCATCTGCATTACTTAAAAACTGATTTGACTCACAGAACTTGAACTGTAATGAAGTGCAATTCCATGAATCTAAAACTCAACAGGTAAGTTTGGACCTCGATGTATTATGTCAATGAACGAAGCGAACCTTCAAAACTTTACTAAAGAATGAATTCAAAAATCAAAAGTAGCCATAAATCATAAGCCGATAATTAATCTTTTCAGGATTCGTTAGCTCTTCATAATTTTTTAGGCTGTATTTCTGAAGATTATTCAAATAGTGTAGAGTGTTCGATCCTGCTGTGGTTGTTGGTGAACAACCACCAAACAAGTTGACTCAATATCACATATGTGGAGTTCAATGATATATACTGATAATTAGGTCGGGTAAATCTGAAACCAAAAAGTGATTCAGAATGCAATATTCAGTTCAACAACTCAGGCATTCTCAGGAGCCTCGTAAGTCGTAACAGTGAACTTATCACCTAAAAATAGCATCAACTGTTCAGGATTAAATTGTAATCATAATATTAAATTGAGATCAAATACCACCAACTCGACCAAGAGACAGAAGAGTCGACTTTATAAGTAAAATAATAAAAATCATCTACGACATCAACAACTCCAAACTGCTGAGGTAATATTGCCAAACAATGATTGAAGGAACATCACTTCAGGCTTATCAGATTTACATGTATTAATATCAAATAAAATCCAAAACTTTCCCTCATACTTGAAGAAATTCACTTTTCTTATGAGGTGGATCACTTTTCTAGAATTTTTCCTCTTTGAAAACTTCTTCCATAGTTTAAAGAGCGATCTGGCCCATCCAATTGTCAATTAGGCTACAAATTCAGATTAATCATCATGTATCGCATTCTTTCTGACCATATCTTTGCTTCTCAATTCATTACTAAATAAACCCCAACATTCCCCGGTTTCATAATTTATTCCAACTTATAAACCCGATCGTCACTGGACATCACAGCACTCCGTCCCCCAACCACCCAAACGAGAAACAGAAGGAAAAATAATAGCAAAAAGGTGTGCTCGTATTCGGTAGCATCTGCCAGAGTGGAATTGAAGGCAGAGCAATTTCACTTTTAATTGAAAAGGTAATGGTTCACTAAGGTGCACATAACGTAATGTCAGGCCAACATACTGTAGCCCAAGGACGCCCAGAGAATCCACACTGCCTGATACCTTTGAAATAATAGAGTGTAATACCATTTAGTGAAACATCATAATATTAGAATAATATCACATCACTGCCTATGAAGCGCCTTTGCATTGACCAACTCTTCCCCATTATGGAACTGGCATTATCCCAGACCATGTCTCATGCAGCGTTAAGAGTACTAGACCTTACAAGTAGTAGCCTTCAAAAACAGAAGGCCCTAACCTTTTTGTAATCCCATCTTTAGGCTATTGATTATACTCTCTCCTTTACTTATTATTCCACAGAGAACCACTTTCCCACAGTCACTCTCAAAAGAAGCATGCCAAACTCTGCTAAACTTAATGCATGTCTCTTACACACCATATTGTTCCTCTATAACACATATAATCAAATTTGGTAGCTCGATGACAGACAAAGACGAGAAAGATACATAATGATATAAAAATCCTTTCTCGCTATGGATGTTTGACACTTAAAACTTACAGTAAAAGATCTCATATGAAAAATTATAATTCTTGAAAATCATGGGGGGAAGGCACATCAAATATTGTACAATAACAGATATAATCCCAGTTTATATACTCACGATTCTTCCAAGTCAATGACCTTAATAGCAACCTCTTTGTTTAATTCCTTATCAAACCTGCAAGAGCAAAAACAACAAACAGATTCAATTGAACAACCAAAGAAATTTATCCCATATAAATAAGAAGTTTCACAAGGAAAGAACATAATAATGCAATTAGACGAAAAAATCGCGACGGCTTCATCACTGGATTCATACTGCCATTTTGTCTTCCACATATCTTTATGAGGTTTTAAGTATTTAGTTCCATTTTTAATGTCATATACTTAAAAAGTAAAGCAATCTACTTTGATTCAATGATTCATGAGCGCAGACCAAACGACTGCTTCTGTTGTATAGCAGAAGAGTGCGGATCGATAAATTTCATAACTTGAGTAACGTTTTAATTTGGCAAAAAACAAAATAAATACTCAGACAGATAGTGATTGTGCAAAATCATGGTTCTGCAGCTATGCATAACTTCTGCTCCTCCAAAGGAAAGAATTAAAGATAATCTTTCAAAAGCAATATAAGACTTGCCACAGTGCCCCCTCCCCCCTCAAGGCATGCAAAAAATGAACTTTAAAAGCTTGAGAGCAAGTCGAAGTTCTCGTGTGCTACACCCCTAACAAGGTGGTGCAGCAGACGGGAAACTTAAAGGCGACTTTTTTTCAATTCCCTTATTCCGTGCACAAACCAGAATCTCATAATCTTACAACCCCGATATGAGAATGAGTAATAACACCACAAAATGTACAGACTGAATAACAAGTTAAAGAATTTCGGAAGGGTTCACTGAAGCCTTTGGCAAGATTCTAAAATGATTATATTACTATATGGGAGGGGGGGCACAAATTAGATAATATTTAAGCCAACCCATCTTTCAAGAATAAGTATATCACCATAACAATAGCGAAATTCAAAATACACAATGAGTGACCGGGAAGAAGCCATTTGGAACAAAATCTTTCCAGCACATGATTGGGATTTTCTTTAGGTATAGGATTAGCCAGTGCTTCGGCCGATTGGGTGGAAAAGCATTAACCCTGCCTATACATTTGAGGATATACCACCTTTTTGACCTTTTCTATTCAGCGACGTACCTACTAGATTAACCCTACCTATACATTTTAAAGCAAGAATAAAAAATAACGAATAAGATACATTACTCCCTGCACTTCCATGGGAGACGATAGAAAATCTCATGCACACAAGCAATAATAGCATACTAAGCTGTCATTTTCTACGTTAAAACATGGATTAACCCCAATAACAAGATCCACAATTTATCATTCATACAGAGACCATGATCCCCCAGACTTTGAAAGCGTACTAAAGCGACAAAATTCTTTCATATCGGACAATGCCTTACAATCCAATTAAATATGTAATGTTCCAAACAAGTAGTCAAAATTGCACCCTAACATTTATTCCAACCACAAACAATTACTTCGAAAGTGATTATCTAAAATTCGCATATAAATGTAATCATTCTACTGCATATCTGGCTAAGTTATCGTTGCTTGTCAAATAATGACACACAGGCACGAAATTATGGATACTACTAAAAAGTTAAGTCCAAAGATTCACATGTTCAAGCAATGAAAAACAAAACTTTTATCCTGTGTTTGCATTATTTAGTTGATCCACCTGACTTATTTTTCTTCTACACATATAACCAAAAATTGGCAAACAAATAATGTCAATGCCATAAAGTTTCCTTTTCTTAGTTCATTTAAAAGTCAAAAGCTGGTGAACATTATAAATTTCTCACCACACTGAATGGCATTATGTATTTGAAGGAAACAAAAAATCCACGTAATATAGGGATGCGACGGAACAAGCTGAATATGTCCCTAAATTGCAATGAAACATGAAAGAAACATAATGTCTATAAAGTTAATACTAAACTATACCCTTTATAGACGTCCCCAAAAGAACCTCTTCCAATTAGCTCCAAATTGCTAAATCTTGACCCTGAAGCCTCTATTAAAGCTGCTGCATCTGCCATTGTGCACTTGTTTGGACCGAATTTCTTTCTTCGTCACACTCTCAGTAAATAAATAAAGTGACCACCCAAATGGCCATATATCCACTCTACAACTTCTCAATTTGCCAAAAATCATAATATTCGCCAACTGAATTTCAATATTCTCATTACTTTAAAACCACCCAAAAACCTGGAAAGAGCATTGAAACAAACCAAAATCAATAACATTAAAACAACACTTGAGATCCAGCTAATTACTTAAAATCTCGAATCCAAACTGTTACGTGAATCAATGGGGCTCCGGTATATGATGAGCCATCCAGTTAGGTAAAGTGGGGATGCTAAAGTGATGGCCCAACAGATTTCATTGAAAATATCCATATAATTATAATCCTTGAGCCCAAAAAAACAGCAAGATTGCCAAACAAATACGCCAAGAGTGACTTCAATGTGAGGCATAAATTTTTCCTTTCCACATAAGAATGAAAAATTACAGGAAAAAACCAACCTTGCCACTGCCGATTTGAGGATTTGGCTTCAAGATTTACAGCGTCCAACAAGAAATTTACAAATTAAATAATTGAAGTAAAGGCGGAGATCCTTTCTTGAATATAAATATATACATATACATACACGCAAAATCCTTTTTTATTTCTCTGCTCTTTCGTCTCTGGTTTTTTTTGCAGAGTAAAAAAGGATCGATAAAGAGACGAAGAACTGTTGCTTTGTTTGAAAATACTAGATGAAAATCATTTGTCATTAGAGCATCTCCAACCCATGACACTAAATTTGGTGTGAAAATCATACCAAATTTGATATTTTGGTGTAATTTTTCAAAAACCATCTCCAACCCACTACACTAAATCTTACATCAAATGAGTATTTTAATATTTTCTTTTCATTATGGAATAACAAATGTATTTGTTTATGCAATTATTTCTCTTGCTTATGTTTTATTACTATTAATGTAATTAAATAAATACTTATATTTAACTAATATTACATTAATTAATTATATTGCAAAATAAATATTACAACTAATATCACAATAAATAAAAATACTAAATTGCACATTAGACAATAAAAACGACAAACCTAAAACAAATATTTAAAGACAAAAGAAGATTAATTAAATTGTAATGTTGTTTATTAATTATTGTATTTTATAGAAAATTTTAAGTTTAGTTTATAATAATTTATTGGTTAATATTAACTATAGTTAGTTATTATAATTATTCATCTAAAATAATAACTATATACAAAATTTAAATAACTAAAACCATGTTACAAATGAATTATATATCAAATATAGGATACAATAGGAATTAAAAATTTGAAGTAGAGGAAATTGGAGGGCAAAGAGGGAATATTTGTATTACACCAAATTTGGTGTAAAGGAATAGTGTTACACCAAATTTGGTGTAATGTTTAGAGTTGGGTTGGAGGGAGTTTTTTAGATATTTGGTGTTTTGGTGTAGGATTTGAAGTTGGGTTGGAGTTGATCTTAAGGAAAGAAAATAATATATAAATTAATTTTGAGTTTTGGGTTGGGCCGGACCACTTGAAAAGGACCGCCTTTGGGACTAGCCCGGGTTAAAATAAGAGAAATATTTCAAAATTGTTCGGCTGCACTACCACATTTTTCTTTGATTAGCCTTTTTTGGTTCGTTCACCTTTAAATTTCATGTTCTTCTCATTTTTTGAGTAAATTCATTATATAAAAATGTACTAATATTTTTATTTTTTAGTTCATATCCCGAGAGGAGAGAGGCAACGAGAACCAAACCCTAAGCATTTATGGGCTTGATAGTCATTAGTTATTGACTTACTTTAATGGAGAATGCATTAGATTTTTATGTGAATCAATAGGTTTAGAAGTCTATAAACAAATTTTACTATCTCCGTACAAATATTTGAATATCAGACTCTACAAATCGAAGTGATTTAGAAAGTTATTTATATAATACTTTTATATAAAACTCAAATAACCTTTTAAAAAAATATACATACCCAATACAGACATAAATGGATAAGTGGAGGGCCATAGGACCGCAAATCGACTCTCTCTTAGGAATTCCGTAAAGTAACTCCAGCAGAAGGAGTGTCTCGTCACAAAGGAGACGCAAACAAGGCTCTATGTGACTATTTACCCTAAATACAAATATCCCTAAAATCGTCTGACAATGCATGTTAGATTACACTTGGCCAATACCGGACGGTCAAGAAAGTAGGTGCTGGAACGGGCAACTGAAGCCTCCTGAATGGCGACTGTAACTATAACGGTTTTAAGATAGCGATTTTTTTTTTATCAAGTTTTAATTCGCGGTTACTTTCTCAAAGAGTCTGCTCAACGAGTATCCATGGTTCCTAATATTATGGTTAAGTCAGAATATTAAATAAATTGAGCAATGTCGAATTTATAGAACAGTTACTAATATCCCTTTTGCACAAACAAATTTCTATGATTAGTCAGATCTATTCACAAAGACGGGCCAATGTAAACCCTCTAATGGCAAGGTTCATTCAGTTTAATGTGGGTCAAAAATGATTAGCGGGTCTTATTGTTGAAATGATTGTTTTAGGCCTATTTTACATGTGGGCCATTGCAGTTAAGCCCAGAACTTGCATATCTTGCAAATTGGTCTCTCGACTCCTTAATAAATGACAACTCACGATTCACTAAGAATCGATTTTCAGAGACACTTAGGGAGTGTTTGCAAACACTTAAAATAAATGATTTTTCGGTTTTTTACATGCTTTATCGTGCAAATTGGTCTCGACTCCTTAATTAATTTATCAATAACCAAACTTTGACGTTACCTTATTTAATAACCTAAAAGCTTTGACAGTACCTTTATCGACTTATTTTCAACTTGATAGGGATATTCTTTGGAATAAAAAAGCCTTGAAATTGACACCAGTGACCTACATTGGGGCCAAGGGGGCAAACAAATATTGGAAAATAAAAAACAGTGATATTTGTTAATTTATTTTATAACCTTAAAAACTACAGAATATAAGGAAAATGGAACAAAATTTTCATTATTCTTTCCCTCTTCTCATTTTTGGAAACACTCTTGAATAATGTTTTTAGTTTTGATGATTTTTTTGCTTCTTCAAAACTTTCAGTTAATTGCCATTTATCAATTTTGGGAATTTGACGTTACCTCATCAGTAACCTAACTTTGACAATACCTAATCGACTTATTTTCAGCTTTTTGGGGATATTTTTGGAGTTATGAGTGCTCAAAAAGCCTTGAAATTGACATAAATGACCCACATTGGTGCCAAGGGGCCAGGGGGGTTTGGGATTGATTTGTAACTTATTGAAAAAAAGTTGTATTTCAAAATATTAAAATAATCTATTATGCAACGATTTAAAATATGAAAAAAGAGAAATGTTATGATATTGTTGATATAATTGTATTCTATTATTTGTTTTTTAATATTAAGATATAATTGAAATATTGAATTAAAAATTAACTTTATTAAAATGGTATTTTTATAGTTTTATTAAAAGTTATCAAAATTGAATTAATAGCATTTCATTTTAAATTAATGTTATTTAAATTTTTGGCTTGTGATTGACATATATGCTTCCATTTTCTCTATTCCCCTTTTGGATATATCTTGTGTAGAGTGACAATTTGTGACACGAATATAACAACACTTATGTATTTGGATCAATTATGGTTTTGGAACATGATTGACATGGACACATGTATCAACCCGATTGACCTATGTAACTCCATTTAATTATATAGTAGGATGTTATTTTCATATTTTGTGATATTTTTAGTTTATTAAAATTATTAATTTTTATTACTAATTTAATGTATTTTATTTGTAAATTTAGTTGTCTCTCTTTTTTTTAAATATTTTTGTGTCGAGAATTGTTTTTTTTTTTCACTAATTGCATACTTTTAAATTATATAGATTTTGTGTCATTAAATATCATGTAATTGAACGTGGGTTGTGTTAAACATTAATTAAATTCAGGTTGCATATAAAACAAATTATACCCGTATGACATGATATTATTGCCACCTCTAAAATTGTAGTGGGATTATATGAAATCATCCGAGGTCTAGATCATTATAATGCCTTCTTTTCCCCACCCATCTTGAATTCCGTGCCTAGTGGCTTATAAGAGTACATTTTGTAGGTTTAAAGCTAATATTTCTTTAACATTTCAAGGTGTGACAAAGGGGCCCTGAATTTACCATTACTTTTTGGTTGTTTATAAGTGCTGATTCCTTCTTTCACTTAAGTTTGTCTGAGAGTATTCAACTACTTATTTTCCTATAATTGTCTTGGGATGATAAGGCCAACGTGGAGCCTGCATATTTCCCAAAAATTGCCAATGTCACAAGTATGCAACAAGAGTCTGGCCTGCCTTATTAGGCTTTCATCTATGTTAATCTGATTTTAACTCATTCTTTTTCGCTATTCCCTTGTTTTTTTTTTGGTGTGTGTACGTTGAGGGGCGTGTTTTTACTCTATTTAACCCGTGCAAATTGGGGTCTGACAGCTATTTCTACCGTCTTTATTCCCTTTTTTTAAGATGGGGGAGCGGAGGTGAGGAAATTATAAAAAAAAAAATAATGACTCAGGATTACCCTAATCAACGCCCTTGCAAAATGAGGAAAGATACCTTAAGCTACAAGGCTCGTGGTACTGTCTTTGTTCACTGTGGAAATGCAAATCTGAGGTTGTGTATTGCTTCCAATTTAAGTGAATATTAATCTAAACTTTGATGGATTCAGTTAATAATCAAATCAAGTCAATATTGTGTGGAAACCAAATATGACAATAAGGACTTTGCGTTTTAAGTTGGTTAAACAAAATGCACATGCAACCCTTATATGCAAAATGCATCATAGCGAACATCCACATCACTAATTGATGGCGATGAGACTGCTGGTGTTGGATAAGTCATGTAACTTAGCAGCAGATTTTTAAGAGTTTTACTTTTATTAAGTTTCTTGTTTTCATATTGTTTTAATAAGGTTAGGACTTTTGTGTTACTAGGAGTCTTTCAGTATAAATAGGGTTTTCTATTATTATTTGTTGGTATTGGAATTATTATCAAGTTTTTGAGTTTTATACTCTTCTGGCAAGGAAACGTTCTTCAACAAGTTTCGTTGTTTGATTTATTGTTCTTTCGAATTGAGCTCCTGTCTGCGTCACTAATTCTATTGGAAAATTGAAATCCCCAATTAGGGATGATGTGGTGGACACACCATCAAATTGCGGCCAATTTCTGATTTCCAGCTATTTACGTACTTAATGTGTCTGAATTTTTTAAATTAAAGTCTATTTTACAACGTGAAAAATAAAAGTCCAAATGCCACTGCCCTAAAATTACTGGGACCAAGTATACAATTAAGCCTAAAAATGAATAATGAAGAATGTGTTGTTTCTTGCTTTTTATGCAACACAAATATGTGCTCAGAAACAGAGAATGAAACTAAACCAATTGTGTGATAAGATATTCATCATTAGAACAAGAAAAAGGAAGGACAAGCAACAGGATGGGAAAAAAAGAATTAATATGTACTCTCATAATTAACAAGCCCCTTAATTATAAAAAAAAAAAAAAAAAGTGATGTTTTACAATACCCAATGATTGCAATTCTCTTGATCAATGGTTAAAAAGATTTCAGTCAGACTCACTTCAAATCAGAAAACAGCTTTATGTTCATTTCAACAATAATATTTAGGGATAACTACATACAAACCCCTGAAATTTGGGCTAATTACAAAAAAACCCAGAGTTTTTTGAAAACTACAAAAAATACCTTAAGGTTTTATTCTGCTTACATCTTCGCCCTTCATAAGCAAAAATCATTTCAAAAATCACCCTTATATTTGTAGAAATATTAGGGTTAACACCTTAAATTTAAGACAAAATCAAACTTGGGGGCTTTTTGTAATTTTGAAACACCTCTGGGTTTTTTGTAATTAGCCAAAACCTTAGGGGTGTTTTTGTAATTATCCCTAATATCTAACAAATTATTGAAAACACCCTCCCAATTGTGATCACTAACTACACCTCCAAATTTCATAGCCAAATCACTCAAGTTTTGATAGCATGACATTCTTTGCATGCCGAAACAAACGACTTCAAAATCCTCCTCCCAAACCAGGACGACGATGATTTTTCCTCATCAACCGACCTCGATTTTTTCGGCCCTTTTCGTTCAAGAATCTCAACTTTTCTCGACGATCTCGACCCCTGGTGCTTCAATACCGGAGCAGCCGCAATCACTTTCCACCTCTGGGAAGACCCGTACTGATGATACTGACAACCCAAAACAGCCTTGTTATTATTACTCCTTTCTTTTCTCGCAGACAACCTGTTCGACGAAAGTTCCCTTTGAGAATTAGCCTCAGTGCTCGTGCTGGTCCTCGCGCTGCTACAATTGCTGCTCCTGCTGTTCGTGCTGTTACTGCGGGACGAAAACAACGAGTCCCTGCTGCTCGTTCTGCTCGTCGATCGCGAGTAGGAATAATTGTTCGGCGTCTGAATTGGGAAAACGTGGGGCAAAAGCTTGCCATTGAAGAACAAGTGATCCGCGGGCGAATTCGGGGAGTTTGGAGTTGTGACACACCCGAATTCGAACTGATCGGAGTTTTCAACCCCCGTCGGGATTATCACCGGAAACGAAAACTTGTCGCCGGAGGAGACTCTGTTTCGCCGGAGATTTTTTTCCATTGGGATTAATTGTTTTTGGTTCTACGTTTGTGGAAAAATTAACGACATATATATGAATGCAAAAGGGGTTTTGATGATCGTATAAAGAAAGGCATCGGGGTTGGGTCTTTTTCCGTCAGAGGGGGACCCCATGTTTGGGAGTCACCATTAAAGCTTTTTGGTGGTGTACATCATATGGGGGCGTGGTGATTGTTTGATTTGCCGAAATTCAGTTTTGGGATAATTAACGTGATTAGCAATCATACGTGGAGCGTGTGTGGATCACTATGTTGGGTGTTAATCACAGATCATATGTTCATAGAGTGCTCTTCACTTTTTCCTTTTTTTCTTTTTGAGGGAGGATTCACTTTTTCTAAATTAGTAAATAATCTATAAAGTGATTTAGTAATAATTAAGCTTTGAACCATTAATGTTACAAACATAAAAGTGCAAAAAAATTTCAACATGGAAGTTATTAAGTTTATAAATTTTATTTCATTCTCAGTTTCATTCTAAAATAATAGTAAACTTGATTTAACTAGGTAAATCAGTATACTTGAAGGCTCTTTTCGGATTCCTCGTTCGGGGTTGCTTCATGTACTTTAGAAGGGTGACTTGAAATAGAACACACCACCCCAACTAAGGTGATCTGATGCTTAAGTCAATTCCAGTCGTGAGATAGATGAAGTAAGACTAGTGAAGAATGAGTAAACAATAAAAACTTAATGTCTTGATAATAAGGCCCTAAAACTTTTATAGTGGTAATTAAGTCAAATCGAACATATTAGTCAACATGAAATCATTCAACGGTTTTTGTCATTTTTAAATTTTTTTTGTTTATACTTTTTTATAAAAATAAAATTTATAAACTTAATGGTTTATAAATTTATGTCATTATTTGAAATTTGAGCTAAATATATAGATATTTAAAATTATTTATACATATATACAACTTTTTCTTTTATTTTAATGAATCACATCCATTTTTATATAATATAATATCAAATATAATTTTTTTATTAAAACGGTAAAAGATTGTAAAATTGAGCTTGATTTGATTATTAACTAATTGAGTTGCAATCACCCGAGTTTTAAAACACCGAATCAACTAAGAATCGAGTGAATAATGAGTAAACAATAAAAATTTTTAATTACACTTATTTATTATTTTTATATATAATGTAGTCGAACATTTAGTCAACATAACATCACCAAATAATTTGGAAAAATGTTTTAAGAGTAAAGTTTGTAATATTAATTTATTGGTTTATCAAACAAAAGTCTTAATACATAGATAAAATTAATTTTCTTTTCTCAGTCCTAATTGACTCATAGGTGAAAAGTGGATTGAATATGTTATTGTCATGAACTTTTTAATGTAAAATTGTATTCTCATTTTTGGTTATGTAAAATTGTATTCTCATTGACCATTCATCAATTGACAGCTTTTGTTTTAATATTATTTATTATAAATAAACACATATAAATCTCACCAAATCAACAAAAAAAAATGGTTTTTAATTTGTTAAAAATGACTATTTTTAACAAACTCTTAAGATAAGTATCGGAATAACATTAATTTTCTTTTCTCAGTCTAATTGACTCATAGGTGAAAATTGAATTCCTTAGTCAAGCTTTGCTTAATGTAAAATTGTTTCTCATTTTAATGTAAAATTGTATTCTCATTGACCATTCATCAATTGACAACTTTTGTTTATATTATAAAAATAAATACATATAACTATACACATAAAGCAAAAACGATTTTCTTTATCAACAAAAAACGAGTATTTTAACTTTAGATAAAGAGAAAAAAACTGAATTTGGATATTTACTTTAGAAAGGAGAGACAGATATAAGATAAGCTTAGTGGCCGTTATACTTTATTCAAAACTGGTCCTATATATTAGTTGAATTTGAATACATTTCTTCAGGGAAAAAAGGATCTCTAAATTTCAGCAAAAGTTTGCCGTATCAAATAATGTATTGTTTAAACTCAAAAGTCATATGTGATCAATCCTTTTTGTGATTATAAAGATAGATAAGTGTTTAATTTAACTAATTCAATGGTTATCCAGTGATAGTGGATGTGATGTTCCCCAATATTGGAGTTGAAAGAAATGGTAGAAAAATAACATCGGCTAAAAACATAATTGCGCTGTCTTTAGATATCCCAATAAATTACCTTTGGACTTTTTCACCAAATAATTCATTTTATATCTAATTTTATTTTCGAATCATTTGAATAATTGAATATGACTTTTCTTTAAACTAAATCAGTTTCTTCTTCTAAAAAAATAAAAAAATTGTTTTTGCAAACTTTATTAATTTATTTTAAAACGTATCCCACACAACTAATTTACAAATTAGTCAAATGTAATCAATCTTTAAAGCTGTTACAAAGATAGATAAGTGTACTTAATTTAACTAATTCAGTGGTTATCCAGTGATAGTGGATATGAATTGTGATGTGCCCCAATATTGGAGTTGAGTGAATTGGAACAAAAGAAACCCAAAAATGAAAAATAAACCGCTTTCTTGAGATATCCTAATCTTTTTATTTGATATCTAATTGGTCATCAAAATCAGTCAATATCCTTCTTATTATAAAAATAAATCCCCATTTTAGTTTACTAATTTATTTCGTATTTCGTCATAAAATATATATTTAAGAAAATATTTCACATATTTAACGTGCACAATAAAATGTGGTACACATCAAATCGAAAAATAAAATAAAAAAACCCAAGTCATAAGTAATGATGGATTCAGCATATGCAGCTTTATAGTTTCGTTGTGCGTTGAAGCAAAGAAATTTTAGGAGGAAAAAAAAGTGATGAATTGGATCAAACACTTTTTGGCAATCCCAAACATAGGCGACAACCAAGGTGTTTGATAATAGAGTGTCCCCCATTTGGAGGGGCCATTGGGACCAAGTACATTGTACATCTCATAAAATGCTTCAACAATGCTGCTACTTTTGTTTCGTCTCTTTTCTGGCTCTTCATTTCTTAATCCATCTGGTCTGCTCCTTTAGGACTGAGCTGTACCTATTTTACACTTTTTTTTAGGCTGCTCTAATGGACCACTAAATCGTGTGTTTTTGGGCGTTTGGTTTATCTTATTTAAAATGTTTATAATTTTTTTTAAATTTTATTAGTAAAATCTCAAATTTTAATAAAATGTTCATTAAACATCTTGGTATTCAAAAATAAAAGTTCATTAAACATATTGGTAATGTCAAAAATGAAAATTTATTGTTTTTGACTTTCAAAAATGATTATTAAAAAAAATGTATTTTTACTTACTTTAAATACTTTCAAATCATTGCCAAACTCTGAATATGAAAATTATATCAATCTATCTACTCTTCTAATTAAACCACAAATATATTGTGGAAAAATTAAAGGTAATTAACCAAACCTATTCCATTTTGGTTTAAAACCTTTTTTTTAGTTGGGGTGACCTAGATGTCCAAACTGTAAAACAAATTTTGCTTTCTTTTCCAACAAACTAATCCTTTGATTCTTCTACCTCATTATTGCAATTTCAATTGACCAATTCAAAATGGATAATAAAATGGGAATATGCTCTTAAAAGAGAGAGATTTGATCAAAAATGACATTAAATTACATGGGTTCCAATTAAATATTTTAATTAAATGGTGGGCTAAAGAAGATTTCTTTGTCTCAAAAGAAGAAAATTTGATTTTAAGTTAATAGATCAAATTACAAATCCTGCAAAAAAGCCGAGCTATTGAACATTATTTATCTTTTAGAATTATTGTTTTTACTCAATTTAAAGAAAAATGTATATTTCCTCAAAAAAAAATGTATTTACTCCTTTACATTGAGATAAAATTTGAATATGAAAAATTATATCTATAGATACTCTAATTAAAACAAAATATATTGTGGAAAATTCAAAGAACAATTAACTAAACATCACAAGATCTACAAATGTCAAAATTAATTTGACATAACCATGGAATTGAATATATGGAATCAATCTCAACCTATAAATTTCGAAATCCCTTTGCAACACATAATCCAATTATTATATGCTGGGATGAGCTCGTCAAAGCAAACTTGAGTTGAAATAAAGATTGATGTCATGTGATGTTAAAGTCCGCGAGCAATAGAGAGAAACGAACATGTTCGAGAACTATCGGAAAAGTGGAATAGGAGATCAATATATGTATGCTCTCTAAAAATTTGATGAATACAAAAGTTGGAATACCCTAAAAGATCTCTAACGATAACCTAAAACCCAAATTTCCTTTGGAAATACCATATTTTAACTTTTTATTTTCTTTTATGACCCAGGAGTATTCAGCCGACGTAATCCTGGATCTCCTTTAGAACGATCTCAAACGAATATTTTTAATTGTGAGATATCCTGAGTGATTGGGGTTGAGCTGGGTTACAACTGTACTCTCCACAAATTGAAACAAATGGGTTAACGAAGGTTTAGGATATTTATGGCTAATAAAAGGGCTTTTGTGGGTTTGAGCCTTTAAGACCTCCATGGGCTTGGCTATAATATTTTAACCAGTTTTGTCGTGTACTCCATGGACTTAGCCTATTGGGTCTGGGCCATGATTTGGCATGTATTTAAATTAGCTTTTGGGCTTCCATGGATCGTAGCCGTATCTAGGTATTATTATATTTTGTTGGCTAATGATATTATATTATTATTTTTATGTTATATAGATATATAATTTGAATACATAAGTATGTATCATATCTATATATGCATAATAGTATTAGTTTAGTTAATATAATATATTAGAAATGGATAAAAATGTACTTTGGTAGATTCAGTGTTTAGATGTTTGATTTTCATTTTCTGAAAATACTAAAACTGTTGAAGTTTTAATATATGTAATTTATAATGTAAAATTTCAATCGTATCTTTCAATTTATTTGATATAATTAATTAAAAAAATAGGATATTAATTTATAATTAATGATTTTCAATTATACCTAATCCATAACTCTCCATTTTAATGATTTTCAATTATATTGACTGGGTGTAGCATTTTAAGGATTACTTCTTGTCATACAAAAAAAGGATAAATTTAAGAATTGATAGTTCTTAAAATTCATAACTCAAATATTATTCAGGTTAACTAAAGAAAACTGAAACGTAATAAAATCTCTTTAAAATTCGTTGATTTATTTGAATTATATTTTGGTAATAATACTAAATTTTATATCCAGAAAACAACTACATTTATTTATAACTTATTATGAGTTATGAGTTTTGTCAAAAAAAAAATATTATGACTTATGAGTAAAGTATGCCAATAGCCTCATATTAATTATCCATTAAAAATTATATATGTGTGTGAAAAAACAAAGAATGTTTGTACAATAATATAATAATAATAGTATAAACAAATCATTCACTCCATTACATAATTTGATAATCTCACAGAACTATCATTTTATTCTAATAATTATTTTTAATGGTCCAAAAGAATTTTGTCATGTAGCCATATCATGCATCCAACTGTCTGAGTGTAGCATGTACACGTGTCCATCACATAGGCCTTGTCACACTCTTTGTATGTCGGTGCGCAAATTATCACTATTTTATATGTCGGTAAGCAAAATATCACACTGTTGAATACAGATTTACATACTTTAACAAAACCATCTTCCTCACAATTTCCATTATGACAGGAAAGGAAATCATCCAGAAAATGAAGGTATCGCCTCTCTTCACATCCTCGTAATTTTTTTTATGTTGTTCTAAATAGAGTCGTCGTACGTTGTTCTATGTATGCTTAATCTAAGATGCATATCTGTTTTGAAGTTTTCGTTTCTCCTCATTTTTTTCCCCAACATTTGGGGTAGATAAATTAGTAATAAACATGGCGTATCACTTTTAAGTTTTAACCCTGAATTGAAGATATTTTCGAATTGAATTGATTTTGACAGTTTATTTGATTGTGAAATCCAGGAAATATTAGGCAGACAAGACTATGTTGTTTTTGATTACATTTAATCAAGCAAAATTGTCAGATCGGTTGATAATTTCATGATTGTAAAAAACACCTAATATTGCAGATTTATATTTTCATACTTGATGTATTTTAGTTAGGGGTGACATCGGACACATGTTGCTTTAGCTGGTGTTTCGTTATTGTAAAATCTTTAAATAAAATTCAAGATATTATGTTTTATTTATTTTTAATAAGTTGTGTAAGTCGTGTTCGTGTTTGGGTTTGTCTCAATAAATTGAAAAATTCGGGTTTGAACGTGTCGTGTCGGATTGCCATTCCTAATTTTAGTCATCACATGTTGCTAATGTATGTTATTGTAGTAAATCTTTAAGGTAGGAGTCGTAGTTTTATTATTTGTATTACTATCTCACATGATGTAAGATTTGAAAAGCTTGTGTGATGATGATTTTTAAGATGTTATAAATGGTTGTTCCTTGGATAAGCCGTATGGATGCGTTGAGCCTTCATTTGTTCGTCATTTGACACCAACAATTTACATCTTATGGCAGGAACAGAATTAACCAAGAGTCTGAACTCTGAAGTTGTGGTTGAGATTTTCTAAATCGTAATGGATGTACGATAATGTTGCTGGTGCATTTTATTTAACAAAAAGAAAAAAGAAATTACAGAACCCAAAATCTGGATAAAAGAAATATAGAGAATAATTAGCAAGTGTAATAATTTTTTATCATCATTTCCAGCAAAGTTATGGTTGCTTTTGTTGTTCAGGAAAAAATAGGTATAACTTCACCCACGTCCGAGACAGGAAAGGGGAAGAGTAAGATGTCGAAGTACATTACACATGGATATCATTTGTTGAGGGAAAATCAGGCCATGCAATGGAAGATTACGTTTTCGCTCAATTTAAAGAAGTGGATGAAAACGAACTTGGTCTTTTTGCAATATTTGATGGTCACTTAAGCCGTGACATTCCTGATTATTTGCGGTCTCATCTTTTTAATAACATTCTGAATGAGGTAAGCGCATTACGCGCTTTCATATGGCGTAGCTCCTAACCCGAATTTCCCCTGCTGACCCCTGTTGAAAAGGTAAAAAGAATAATTAGGGAAATAATATCATCTCTAACTCTGATATTTTCCAAAATTTTAGCCCGACTTTTGGACTGCGACGGAGAAAGCAATCAGGAGAGCTTATCGAATAACAGATAGCACAATATTGGAGAAAGCCAAGGATCTAGGTAAAGGGGGTTCAACAGCTGTTACAGCAATATTGATCAATTGTCAGAAGCTTGTGGTTGCTAATGTTGGAGATTCTCGTGCTGTCATCTGCAAGAATGGTGTGGCCAAACAATTGTCAGTTGATCACGAGCCTGAAAAGGAAAGGAAGACTATTGAGGACAAGGGTGGCTTTGTATTGAAGTTTCCAGGTATTTATATTACGGCAGTTGCGCTAATAACTTATTCATGTAATCGTGAGCGAAAATGAAAATGATAAACAAAATTGGAAAAAATGGTCACAATCTCATGGCTGGCTGAATATGTAACCACTTTAATGGTGATGTTATCCACTAGTGATAAAATCAGCATCGAGGTTTGATATTTATTTTCTCGTTGCTTATGTTGTTTCCCTAATAAGGTGATGTGCCGCGTGTTGACGGACAATTAGCAGTAGCAAGGGCATTTGGTGATAAAAGCTTGAAGGAGCATCTTAGCTCAGAACCAGATGTGGCAGTAGATGTTATTGACGATGAAACTGAATTTATGATCTTGGCCAGTGATGGCATCTGGAAGGTCAGTACTCATATAGTTACATTCTGTTGCAAGATATGATTACTGGCTTTTATTAATATATTTTCTAGAATTACTATTAAGAGGTTTTAGAAAGTATTCTATCGAAATGGAAGAGTATAATGTGGTATAAATGTGGTATAAATGCAAACATATTTTGACATCATATGTAATTGTACACATCCTGATACAAATTTGATTTGGTACATCATATGTAATTTTGTAATTAGGCTAAACGTTAGGTGTAGTTTTTGTAATTGTCCATTTTTTTTAGTATGCTATATTTCTGCTTCAACTACTGTATTGATGTGTAGATATTTGATCGGATTGATGGAAATGATACAGGTTATGTCAAATCAAGAGGCGGTTAATTGCATCAGGGACATCAAAGATGCTAGGAAGGCTGCTAAACACCTCAATGAAGAGGCACTTGCTAGGAACAGCACAGATGACATCTCCTGTATAGTTGTAAGGTTTGGATAGAAACTTCAGTTTCTAGTTTAACTTACTCCTCAAGAACTCATCTTGGCATATGAGTCTATTTTGCTCACAGTTATATGTGAAACAATATAATCCTTGTATGGATATTTCCAGGTTCAATTTCCACTTTATAGTGTTTGGAAATGAATTTTCAGAAGTTATTTGGTTTTTCTTGTGAGAAATGAAAATGCGTTTGTTTTTTTGTCAGATTTTTGTTAAGTATGCTTGATTGTAGTTTTGAAGTCTATTTTTACATAGTTTTGTGTTTGGTTATAGTTTTTGAAGTGTGTTTTTATTTGCGTGATTGTGGTGAAAAATTGTTTGATTGTTTCCAAAAGAATATTTCCATAAAAATGTGAAAAATGAAAATGTTTCTCCAGTTATTTGGAGTTAAATTTGAAGTGTGAACCCTGGTCAACAACTTTATAAAGGGTGAAATTTGCTGATCTACAATCTTGTGGTTCAGAAAACAAACATAAATTCATTTTTCGGAGTTGGAAAATGGAAAATGGTTTTCGGAAACACAACCATACATGGCCAATATAAATAAATAGACCGTTTAAAGGCAAAATGTTACCGTCCGTGAATGTGTTCCCGACATTTCATTACAGGAAGTGAACTCAACAATTAAGAAGGCAAATGTCTGCTAGAGATCTAAGTTGATAGGTATCCTAGCTGGAAAATAAATTTCCCTTTTAATGACAGAAGAGAGCAAGCAAGCAAGCTTCAGTGGATGTGGAAATCTTGGTTCCCAGGGGAACCGATTTCTGTTCGTTCGTTAAGCTGTCTGCACTGGTTTTCCTCGAGTCTTCGGCTCGACCCGTCTTTCTGAGACTCGAGTGAGCTCTTCCTGCGCCGCTCATTGTGGCCAGCTAAACGTCTGCGGCAACTCCTCTTTGTCTGATCAAATTCGGCGAGCTCATGAAACCTGAATTTTAACAGAGTAGGAGTAAATGGTATTTGATCATCTATTAGGAACTTAAGTAGAGATTCAAAATACTCATCATTCAGAAAAGGCAAAAAGGGTTTTAGGAATTAGGATAAAACATTGTCTAGCGTTTCTCTTGCATTTGGACATAGCTGATGAAGAACTAGAATATCTCAGTTTTTCAGAACTATTGTTTCATACTGGCGAGTTCATATCCCTATCAATCTCGAGTTCTGATTGCGAGCATGTCTAAAGATCAAAAAGCTAAATTCTTTACTACCATTTGAACAAGAAAAATAGAGTCTTAATATCATCTCTAGTTGTTCTTTAGTCTATGGCATGTTGTAAAAAGCCCAAGTCTTTAGTCGGCGGCTTAGTGCCAGCGCCTTGGGGTGGAGTCTTAGTAGGGTTAGGACTTAGTTAGGATCTGGGTGGGGTTAGGCAGATCTAATCAGAAGAAAAACGTAGGCGGAAAAAGGTACTCTAACGCCTAGACGGAGGAAAAAGGTAGTCTAACGCCTAGACGGAGACTAATCGAGATAGGCGGAGATTTTTATAACAGAAGTCTATGGAATTCTAGCTTTTGGGGGCCTACTATTTGCTAAGCATTTGTATTTAAAGCATAATTGAGGAATTCTTTGTTGCTCTTAAAGACCACAAAAATCTGGGACCAAAAAGAAACTCGATTTAGCTAAAAAAAAGCACATTTGGACCCTTCATCTTCTTACCTACAAATCTTGTACTAAAAAAAAGACTAATGAACAGATGACAAATAAAACAGTAATAATCAACTGTATAAATGACAAACATCCCTAAAACATCTAACAACATATATAAACATTAAATTTGGGTCCAAGAAAAATAAAACCTGCTACACTGCTGACAGAACCTCTGCCTTAACCCATCAACCAAGACCACCGGAGCCTTAGCATGGACTTCACACACCCTGTGTCTCTGATGGTACTTTTTGCAACCTGTAAGATCAGCCCCACAGTTCTCCGCCAAACAACACGGCGGAGCCGTCACTGCCCCGCCGCCACCACCGCCACCCGTACTCTTCTTTGACCCCTCACCAAGACTCAATTTTTTCTTCTTCAACTGAGACTCCACAAATTTCACCTCCACATCCCTTTCTCTCTCTACATTCTCCTCCTCTTCATCATCTCCCACAAAATCAGATTCTTCATCATCAACAAGTTTCTTGATTTTCAGATATGATGACATCATATTTTGCATGTTGGGATCCATTTTTTTGGTATTTATTTTCTGGGTTTTGGGGAGAGAAGGAAAAAGGAAAGAGATGCTTAGGGTACAGAGAGTAATGAATGAAGGCACAAGGCATGCTAAGTAAAGGTGAAAAAACAAACAAGACAGTATGGTACATTTGAAACAGAGTGAAGAGAGTTGTAATAGTAAGGACCACAAGGTCCACAGTCACAACCACCCCCTCTTGTCTTTCATTACATTAATCTGATTGTACATATCTGCATTCAAAAACCATGGTTAATTTTGTGTGACTAAGATGAAATAGGGTTTTGATTTGTTAAAACCAGTGATATTTGGTAAACTCTTGTTAGGTGGGCTAATAAAAACATAAAAAAATGAGTTTGTTGAGTAGGTCCAATAATTGGGGGTTAGGAGGTGGGACCTATGGCTATTACATCCTAGGAATGTAATATGGTCCTCACTTGGTGGAAGGAAATATCTGTTGGTGTATGTACGTTAATTGAATCTGGTAGGGACATGTGGGCATTATTAAAATAGTGTTTGTTCTATCGAGGATTTAGAATAAGTATATAATTCATATTCAAATAATGTTACACTATGTCGTATTATTATTTCTGAACATTTATTTTATATTTGTTTTTAGATCTTATGTCCATGAGGGCGTAAATTAATCATTTTCGTATTAAAAATATAATAGCATGAGTATTTATGCGAGAATTTCGTTTCTATGGAACTATTTGCAGACGCAGTACTAAAATTGCAATTGGCAAAATATGTGGAACTGAATACACAATGTTTGTCCTCCAAATCTACATATAAACGGAACAAATAGTTGCTTCCGCTTAAAATGCAACTATTTTTCATGTGTGAATTGCAACAAGTCAATTCCTTTATGGGATTAAATATGTAATTTTATGTTTTAAGAGCAAAATATTTGGAACTCACTAAACTTAAGTATCTTATCCATTCCCTCCACACAAAAAAAAAAAGAAAAATATAGAAAGTGAAAAAAAAACTTTTTTATTCATTCTATTTAATTTTTGCCATAGGAGTCTAAAAAAAAAAACAAGCCAAATTCTATGGAGTTGTTATTCCATCCATCATTAACAATATAAGATATAAGTCTATAACCAATTCAATTTAAAAAGATATAAGTTGTCGTAATTCAAATCTTAACAATAAATCATATAACTCAATCTTCAATAAAGATATTCCTTTCTGATTTCTGAAAATACCATCTCCATATACATGGTCAGAGAAAAAAGAAAAACAAATTAATTAAGTACATTACTAATTTACTATAGAGAAAAAGAAAATGCAGGAGCTGCTGCATGTGGTAGTACTACTGCCTTTTCTATTCTTTGCAGATGATGATGATTGATGTCCTCAGACAATAAATATATTATTTGTAATTAAAGATAAAATCAATCTTAGGAAAACAAATATAATAAAATAATCTGACCCTTTAAATGACTAAATTTTGTTTAATGAGTATATATTGAAACGAACCTCTAATCAGTAACTGATGAGGTACATTATTCTAATTATTAAAGTTCAATCCGCGATTCAATTAATAAAGGTCCAAACAATAACCATATTTAAATTCAATAATTTTCACTATTTGACTAAAATATAGTTTCTTAAGTTTTGTTTGTATTTTCAATAAACTTGCATATTATTATTGAGACTACTCATCATATTAAAATTCTCATTCATAATTACTTAAAATACAACCAAAATATCCAATTAGAATGAAAAATACCATTATCTTTCATATATATTTTAATACACTAATAGTCTAAAACTTAAAACATAAATAAATAGAGCAAAAAACAATAATAAACCGGGTTATGTTTGAAAAATCTTACATATAATATGAATTTTATAACTCGACACGCCCGTATCCAACACGAATTCCCACACCTACCACCATAAATGATTACGATATTTGTCAAATGTAACTAGCAACTAGCAAGAATATTCAATTACATTTCTCATCTTAAGAATTGCAATATAAAATATCTTTAAAAATGAATCCAAAACAAATTACAAACCCAGAACAAACAATCCGAAGTAAAAGTGTAAAACACAACATATCACATGTTCAATGCACCAACACATGACTGTCTTTTTATTACGCCATTATTAATACTCTCAAAATTACGCCTTCTTGTGAAAACAACTAAAACTTGGCCTAAATAAAACAAAATAAACTCTAATAATTATATCCCCTCGGCCCCCTCCTAAGATCATCCACCTGTTTTTGTTTAGAATTACGATGATTATTATTATTATTATTATTATTATTATTATTATTATTATTATTATTATTATTATCACCATCATCCGCCACCGAGTCCCTCACATTTTCGGTGGTCTTTTTGGCGGCGTCCCACATTCCGTCCATTGTTTGTTTCGCCATTTCTCCCAATTTCAACCCTGTCTCCATTGCTCCGACAACCCCGGCTTTGGCCATCTCCGCCACGGACCCCGCCGTGTCCCTGGCGGCGTCCTCCATGTCCATGTCCTCCCTCCGCCGAGGTTGAGTCGTGATTGTTGCTTTGTTTCCTGTTACCGAATCTCCGGGATTGGGAAGACCGCCGCCTTGGGGCGGATCGTTGGTTGCCTGGTTGATTGTGTTGGAGATTCCGGAGCCGCCATAGCCGCCTTGATTTCCTTCCAAGGTCCCTTCTTTTTGCTTAGTTTTCCGGGAGTTGTTGGACCCTGAAATTGATTCAAGAAAACAGAGTCAGTTAAAAACCAACGTGTTTTTACCAACCTTGTATTAATATTGTATAACAAAAATTAAAATAAATAATATATTTTTTAGACTAATTACCCAAAAAAATCTCCTTATATTTTAAAATTACGAATTCTTAACACCACCTTAAGTAAGGGTGTAAATGAATACCGAACATAAAATTGTGCCAACTTGTTTGATTTTTTTATCGAGCTTATGTTTTATTAATTATGAGTCAAACTTCAACGTTTTAATAGCCGCCTCGAACACAAATTATAAACGAACTTGATGTATCTTTTATATTTTTACATTATGTTTCCTTTTACTAATCAAGTCGTACCTTTACATTTTATTAAACTAATTTGTGTTCAAATCTTGTTTATTTTCACCATAAACCTTGAGGACTGTATTAAACTTTCTTGGAACTGTATTTAACTAATCTAATCCATACCCAATCTAGCAAATGTATATAGAAACAAATCTAATATTTTGTAATTTACAAAATAACTTTTTCATTTAGCCTCACCATCAACGATAGTATTTTTATTTTTAATATGTGTGATATATGGACTATAATCTCAATTGGTTGAGTTCCAAATTGTGGGCGAAGATAGAGACCCAATAAATTAAGGGATAATTATAAAACATCCCTAAGGTTTAGGGCTAACAAAAAAACCCAGCTAAAATAAAAATCTCTCAATTTTTTCCAGTTTTTCGAAAATTTTCAAAAAAAACCAAATATTATGTTACCCCCTTACTTTTAAGACAAAAAGAAAGCGAAGATTTTTTTGTAATTTTGAAACAATTAACTCAGACCTCAGGGTAATTATCCCAAAATTAAAAACCTAAAACGTTACAGTGTTCAATTAAATTGTGTGATAATGCCTAAATTGGGGCAATTAAAGCCTAGGCTAAAAAATATCACAAAACCCACTAAATTACCAATCTTCAAAGGTACCCCTACGAGATCAATATACATGGATGTGTACTTGTGAAATATGAAATCAATTCAAATTTTACTCCCACATGTAAATCCGGTGAATATGAGTACTACAATTCAAACTATTGAGCTAATTAACATACAAACAGCGTTGTAAAAAATCTAGGGCGCTAGGCAGGCGGCAGAGTGGGACCTAGCATCTATGCGGGTCTAATCGGAAGAATAATGTAGACGGATAAGGAAAATCTAAAAGAATAATGGGGATTTTTAGAACGGATAAAAACTTTGCATATTTTGAAATAACAACGTTGGGTGAAAAGATGATTGTATGTATACCTGATCAGTTATAGAGCTGAAGCAAGGTGCATATTTGATCATGCGGGGCTGGTACAACCCAGGATTGGCATTAACAATGGAGTTGCCAAGGTTGAGAATAGCTCTTTTGCTTGCATACATTGTTGTAGTTGGTACTAGGCTGTAATAAAATCCACAATGCAACGAATTCAGGACTTGTTTTTTTTTTCGCCTGTTAGCAAACAACATTTATATATGTGTGTAAAAATGGGGAGCTAGCTGTACCTCGTATTGATGGAGCGTATTCCTTTGAGCGACACGTGTGTTGAAAGCGTGCTTAATGGGACACGTAATAAGGTTTATTTTGAGGTGGGAGTGAGAGCACGACCGCTTCCTCCTCTCTTCTTCTATTCTTACAAACTTGCAATGTCGGATGCACATTTGTACAGTAAATCGGAATACTCGGGTAGGTACAATAAATCAAGTTAACATGGTTATTCAAATTGTGCATTGAAGTAAAAGTTGAGATACAATTACACAACTATTGGGTGCAATTATCCATATTTGAAATAATATGTAGCAGTATTAATTAGATGGGGTTTATTTACATTAAGACTCTAACTGGATATGGAATTGAGATATATATTGATATTTCTCCCTATAATATCAGTCTAACAGAAAACATCGTTCCCCAATGAAATTTTGTGTGCAAAAATCATCGTTCCCCCAATTTTTTTTTTAAAAAAATTTACACTCTAAATTTTTTTAAATAAAATTAATTATAATTTATAATTTTTCATTAAATTTCAACATTGAATCAACCTTGAAATATCTTCTTTTTCCCCTCTGATAAATGAGGTCTTAATAGAAAATAGGAATAATTACAAAAGACCCCCTGAGGTTTGGCCTAATTACAAAAAAAAAACCAGAGATGTTTCAAAATTACAAAAAACCCCCTATAGTTTAATTATGCCTTAAATTTAAGGGCTAACTGTAACAATTCTTGAAATATCAGGGGTATTTTTAAAATATTTTTTGCATATGAAGGAAAAATGTAAGTGAAATCAAACATCAGGGTCGTTTTTGTAATTTTTAAAAAATTTTGGGTTTTTTTATAATTAGCCCAAACCTCAAGGGTTTTATTGTAATTATCCCTAGAAAATATGACTACGAAGCGAAAAGTTAAGCAGTTGCAGTTTTATCAAACTTTCCTTAATTTGATTCAATGCAACCCAATACTCATCATTAACTCGTTGCATGTCAAAAATAAGTTTTAATATCCCTCAAAAAAAAGTTTTAATAGTAAACGCATGGATCTTTAAATTTTTCATTCAAATTGGGCTATAATTCTTAAGCTAGCATATTGGTGTCTCAAGGCAAAAAAGCTCCACAGATATCACATTTCAGTTTTCGTAACCATGAAGTATCTGGCCCATCAAGTATGTCAAGCGGAATGGGCTCAAGTAATAATATGAACTTCTAATACGCGCAGGCCCAATTGTAGCCCAACCCTTTAGGATATCAACAAGATCGAATCCGTTGGTAAATTTCTGAAATTGCAAATGGTTTGGACACATTTTGATTTTTAAATTCACACCCACTCATTCCAAATTTTTTATTTTAATATAAATATGTATATCATATACTAAAAGATAATTATTGTTAGAAAATATTTCATTGGTGTTATTTTAAAATGATTTCTTTATATATTGAAAATTATAAAATTGATTTTCATTGTTTTCTTTTTGTAATATGTTGGATGGCGGCAATAAACAATCCCATGTTATTTCCACCTTAATTGATTTGACTTCCTTAAAATTGTAAACCAAGAATTCCTATCCTTTCTTCAAAAGTCACTTTTAGTATCCCACATGCATGATTCAACAACCCCATAAAGAGAAAAAACAAAGGTAAATGAGGAAGTATCGTCCAAAATTGGTTTAACATTAGTGGCCTTCACATCAAGACCACTACCTAACATGGCAGCCAAAGGATTAATCCCAGCCAATCATAGTGAAGTCAAATGAGTTCTCCATTTTTCCCTTCAAATCTTGTTCATGTGGATGGATAACAAATAACAACATTGAGCACTCAGCAATAAAAGAAGAATATCTGGATCATCTTTTCTTGCAAGTAACTTTCAAACTCCCACTCAATTCATGTTTACAATATGGGCCATAATTATATCTACAAGTGTCCAATAACCAAATGATTCTTGTTTCATAGGGCAAATAACATTTATATCCTATTAAATGGGATAATAACAAGACAAAAACTTATATGAAACGATCTAATGGATATATCTCATTAGGCGGATCATGTATATAATAGAATTCTAATCCAAACCCGAATCCATAAAAAATCATATTTTTTTGTATTCTGTAATATCCGTCTCATTAACTTAAGTGAATGAAACATTCTCATATATGACCACCTTCAATAACAAAAACTAACCCTCGTGTTTAGCTTAATCACAAAAAAAGATTCGGTTATCTTTCAAAAACTCGAAAAGATATTTGTAATTTCAAAACATGGTTGTTTTTCTAATCCGGTTAAACCTCCGGGGTAGTTTTTGTAGTTATCCCTTTATTAATATTTCACTCCCTCTTTATTTAAGGAAGTTGATCAGTTTATTATATCTTAATAAATTTGATACATACGCTTTTCATTGAATTTGAATTTGATAATTGAAGGGTTTCCATTAAAAAGACTGTTGTGTCAATTTGTTTTATTTCAACCCACATCAAGTACTTTTGATAGGGACGGCACGAGTTGTTTTTAAGGATAAAATAAAAAAATTGCACTAGAAATTCGACCTAATTACAGAAAAAAACAAATGATTACTTTTTATAAATTACAAACACCCCCTTCAAATTTATATCTATTTTACAAATAGCACATTTTGAGGGGTTATTTATAATTCTGAAAGATCCTTGGATTATTCTTAATTAGGCTAAATCTCATAATTTGCCCTTTTTTGGGACAAAAAACGAGAACACGAAACAGCAGGATTGTAAAAAGATTGGAGAGGTAACCTAAGTTGCCAACTAAACCATGGGGCCAAAAAGGAAATAAAGCTAACTAAACCATGGGGCCAAAAAGGAAATAAAGCTAAGATTTTGGCTGTAACAGAAAACAGTTCTGGTGTGGTCAAAGTATTTATGATCCATAATTCCATATCATCTATAGATTATAATGCCATTATGTATTTGAGTTGGCAGAATCAGAGCCTTATATATTGGTGTAAGTAATTTAATTATAGGGATAATTACAAAAACACCCCTAAGGTTTGGGCTAATTAAAAAAACCCAGAATTCTTTGAAAATTAAAAAGCCCTTGATACATATTTCCCTGTTATTTTCGAAAATATTTCAGAACATCCCCTGACATTTGCAAAAATATTACAGTTACCCCCTTAAATTACAAAACGAAACTTGAAGGTTTTTTTTTAAGTTTGAAACATGTCTGGGTTTTTTTTGTAATTAACCCAAACCTCAGGGGTGTTTTTGTAATTATCCCTTAATTATATAGAAATACTCTGATACTGTTGCAAATTCTTATCAGATATCACTAATCACTAATCATGTATGCTCTTCCACTAACACAATTCAAGACCACTAATGAAAATGACCAATGATTATAAATGTGTCATTATAATAACTGGAAGATATCAAGAATCAAAATTTAACTAAATGAAGCTTTATCACATTATCACATCAGTGGAGAAAATAAAAAATTGGTGTTGGAGTTAATTTCTGAACAAAGTAGGCATCAGCATTGCTTGTTCTTACATTTAACACCCTGAAGAAGAAACAATTCGAAGGAACTTTGTCAAAAAAAAACAGGGTTAATTACAAAAATTATCTCAAGTTTAGCTTTATTTCAAAAAATCCAGTTAATCTTTCAAAATTACAAGTACCCCCGTGACATTTGTTCTATTTTACCAATTGCACCATCACGAGATGGATTCTGTTAGGTAAATACAAATCTCAAAGGAATGTTTGTAACACTTTAAGGGGGTATTTGTAATTTTGAAAGATAAATGGAGTTATTTGTAATTATGCTAAAATTCAGGGGTAAATTTTGTAATTACACCAAAAATTATGAACTAAATGGTGTACTAGCCATCACCATACTCAATAATATGGAATGGAAATTCAAATTGGTGGATCAATTTGAAGAAACTTCACCCTATCTACATGCACATAGACTGGTCTAGAAGGCTAAGCTATACATAATACATCAAGAATTCCTCAGAGTATCTAACAGAAGATATAACTGAAATTTTTGATTTTGATAAAGATATTTTTTTCTATTAAAATGTCATATGAAACAAAAAGAAAGGAAAAAGACAAAGTATATATATGAAACTTACTTCAAGCTTTTTCTATACCAATTGCATCAAGCAATGAAACAACTTCATCAATTGAGGGTCTTCTTCTAGGATCCTTGTCTATACATTTACAAGCTATACCAAGCACCTCCATAAGTTCTTTTTCACAGTTTTTATCGCGTATAGACGAATCGAATATCTCCTCCTCCTTCTTCTCCGATTTCTTCTGGTACACCCACGCCACCAAATCCCGACAGTTCTTCCCTTTACAAACTTCAACCGGTCGTCTCCCGTAAGAAGCTCCAAAAGCACAACTCCAAAACTATAAACGCATCGCCCTAAAAGTTGCCGTCAACGTCTGGCTGTATTCGTGGAATATATCCCAATGTACCTACTAAATCTGTAGTAACATGAGTATCATAAGGATGTAATAACCTTGAGAGCCCGAAATCGGCCAAATGCGCGTCGAACTTCTCGTCGAGAAGAATGTTGCTCGTTTGACGTCACGATGAACTATATTCGGCTCTCTATGCAAATACGCCAATCCACGAGCCGCCCCTTGAGCGATTTTCAATCGTGTACCCCACGTCAAAGATGAACTACCGTCGACTCGTTCGTGCAACCAATAGTCGAGGCTTCCATTTTCCATGTACGAGTAAATTAACAGCCTGTCATTTCCGTGCATCGACAGTACCCTTGAAGAGAGACGAGGTTTTTGTGCTGCGCTCGGGAGAGAGCTTCGACTTCGGCTTGAAATTCCATCTGTCCGCAATCCCCTGAAAGCCTCTTGACTGCTGCTTTCGTGCCGTTAGGTAGGTCGGCTTTGTAAACTAGACCGAATCCTCCGCACCCTACGATGTTCGATTGGTTGAAGTTGTTTGTCGACTTAAGTAAATCTGAGACGGTGAGAATATCCTTGCAATCCGCGTTCTTGAAAAGTACGAGTGTCGGAGGCCCGAACGCGTCGGAAAATCTAGGCGCTCTCCCAAGTTCGTCCGCATCTTCGATCGGAATTCGATTATCCTTTCTCGATATCCGAAGCAGAAGAACGGCTAGGATTAAAGCGATTCCAATCCCGATGCTGATCGTTATTCCGAGTATACTTTTTCGACCGAGTTTACCATTTGCACGAGACGGAGGAGATTGGTGGAGGCCCACGTTATTGACGAGACACGGAGAAATTAATTTCCCACAAAGTCCGGGATTTCCCTCGAAGCTCGAGCTGGGGAAGCTCAAGAATTGGCCCCCGGTCGGAATTGCACCCTCGAGATGATTATTAGCAACGCTAAACTTCGAGAGGAACGTGAGGTGATTGAACGAAGAAGGAATTGAGCCGTGCAGATCGTTGTAAGACAAATCCAGTGTCTCTAGGTTTACCATATTCGAGATCGAGCTTGGGATGGTCCCGGTTATATCATTCCGACTTAAGTCCAATACATGAAGCTGTATCAGCTGTCCAATTTCAGGCCAAATCGATCCGTTTATTTGGTTGTTGCTCAATAAAATGGACGGAGGGAAACTCGACGCCTGATTATACTGCAAACCACTTGCACTTTGGTTTCTCTTGACGAAAAGTGGAATACCGGTCGAAGTATTAAGACTGGACGAGCAGATACTTGCAGAAATAAGGCCTTTAAGCTCTGTCAAACCCTTTGGAATTTCTCCTGTTAATGAATTATTCGAAAAATCCAAATAGAACAAACCCTCCATCTGACCGATCCAAGATGGGATGCTACCTTCTAGATGGTTCCACGACAAGTCGAGGACTTGCAATTTTCGGCAGTTCAAAAGCCAATTTGGGATTCGACCCTTCAAACCGCAGTTTCCGAGTGCGAAAAGCAATAAGCTTTCAAACCCACTCACATTTTGAGGAATTTCTTCGCCGTGAAAGTTTTTCGTGAGTATAAGGGTCGTCAGGTTTCTGCAATTTCTCAATACGGATAACGACCCTGATAAGTTCACGAGGCTGTTATTCGACAACGAAAGAAATATAAGAGACAAAAGGTTTGCGTAATTTTGTGGGATCTGGCCACTTAAATTGTTCTTGGCAAGACTCACAATTTTCAACTCTTGGCAAGCGGAAAGTGATACCGGTAAGTGACCCGAAAATGATTACTACCCAAATCGAGTACACAGATTATGAAATCCCGAGAAATCGAGATCGATTGGACCAGAAAAAGAGTTGTTTCAAGATCGAGCGCTCGTAGCTTAGAGCAGAGTGCTAAAGTTGAAGGGATTGGACCGGAGAACAAATTTGAATGTGCAACAAACTGCTCTAATCGAGTTAAATTCCGAAAACGTTAGGAAAAGAACCAGAAAACCGATTTGCAGATAAAACTAGGGTTTTAAGTCCGGAAAGCTTACTGATTTTCGGACTTATCTGGCCGAAAAGTTATTTGCAGAGATCGAAAGCAGCTCCAAAGAAGAAATCGAGTACAACGACTCGGGAAGATCACCGAAAAGGAATTGAAATCCAGATGAAGCTGCTGGAGAAAAGTGGTGCAATTGTACAACCCTTCAAGCCCACCAGTAAAGTGATTTGATGATAAATCAAGAACCCGAATTCTTTTAAAGAAACTGCAGTTTTGTGAGCTGAGTTGGCCAGTGAACAAATTGCTACTTATATTCAGTGCAACAAGATATGGAAATACCCCAAAATCACTAAAATTCCCAGTGAATGAGTTTCCAGAGAGATTAAGCGATCGGATCGAATTTAAACCGTAACCGCCCCAATTGCTGGCCCAATCAGCATATTGTGGCTAAAATCAAGAACTTCAAGCTGATTCAGATTAGATATTTCCAAGGGCAATTCACCTTCGAAAAATTGTGCGAAAGATCGAGAAATATCAATTGATCCAATTTGCACAGTGACTCTGGAAATTTTCCTTCAAGCCTTTTCCAGAAAGATTCACCATGATCACTCTATTTGCAGTGGACTTATTACCTCCATTTTCACAGGCAACACCTTCCCATTCACAGCAACTCGATACATTTGACCAAGATAATTTCACAGAACCATTAATTAGTTGGCCCGCAAATTCATTCAACGCCGATAGATCGTTTGGATGACAATTTTGGGAAGCACTTGCTAGACTCAATGATAAACAGCAAAAACAAACCAAGAATGCCAAATTCAGGACAGACATTCGTATAAATTCTCCGCCGCCATTAATGTACCCAAAGGAGATTACCAGCTCAAATCACAGTCCATATATACCATTATTATGAAACTTTATAAAACACCAAAAAAATCACCTGCCTTAGAAATCACAGAGGCCCAAACCATACTGCTTTGAACTGAAGTGAGAAACTATACACATTTCCAGGATCATAAAAGAATCAATCAACTATCCAATTGCAGCTGAAACAATAAGCACCTGTACAAAAAGCCCACTTAGATTTTCAGTCCCAGCTTGAAAACAAATTTTCAATTAAAAAGAAAAAAAGCAAAATTCAAAACCCTAGTTTGGAATGAACAAAGCAACAATCAGTACCACCTCAAGTATAAGAAGCAAGAAATTCAAAATCAATTCCCAGATTCCAGAACAGTTCAAAAGCCAGAAAAGAAGATAAAGAGGATAAAAAAAAAAAAAAAAAAAAAAAGGCCCAACAAACAACTTGTAGCTGAAGCGATGTTCTTATGGTTTCAGATCCCCAAGTTCCCAATTCAAATGAAGAAAATTACTTTCTTTACTCGAAACCCACAAACCCCATATACATAAAAAGAGAAAGAAAGAAAGAAAGAAAGAAAGAAAAAGGTCGGTTCTTTACTTGTTTTTCAATGTCTTATCACTTGCAAATGAAGCAAACAACAGTCCCACTAAAATGAAACAGAGCAATCAAAATTTACACACTTAATAAAGAAGTTTACACATTTCCACAAATGGGTCTTCAGGGATTACAGAAATCTAAGGAAAAAATGGTTTGTTCTTAAAAAAAAAAAAAAACAAGAAAATAAAAGTATACTTACTCAGGCACAATGATTTCAGTGAAGAAGAGAAGGGCCAATTTTTATGCAGGGCAGGAAAAAAGGGGCAGTTTTTTTTTTTTTTTTTCTACTCGTGCTGCCGTGTAGAAGAGTGATTTTTTCTTCTGTGGCGTTAAAGAAAATCCAAGTTTATTGTGGACAAATTAGGCTGGTGGGACTGATTTGAAATGATGACACATAGAGCTGACTTTTTTTCATTGCAGTAATAAAAAAAAAATTTGCATTAATGTGCCCCTCTCACACACAGTTGTTTTCACATATCACAAGTCTGACTCCATTGTCAATACCCAAATTTGTCTCTATCTCTAGCTCTCACTATAATATGTGGGTTCAGTGAGAGGTGGGCATTTGATGAGGTTTTTTGGACATTAATTTGGTGCGGTCTTACGAGGACTGTTGATTGCTCTTTCACGCGTTACTTGAGCGAGTGAAATTCACAGCTCAAAAATGAACGGTGTGTCTTGTGATTGTTGTTTAAAATTCCTCACTAACCTAATTGCTAGTTTTTCCTTATTCACTTATATTTTTCTTCCGATTAGATCTATATAATCCTATATATACCCTATCTTGGCCCAAATTTGTCGTTTGTCTAACATCTAGTACAATCTAACACATTTTAGATTATGATTATGATCTTTGTCATAAAATAAAAATACATCATAGTAATTTATTCTTTTATGATTTGATATTAATGTAGTTTTTATGATTTGATGTATAAGTGCAAGTTATTTATACATAGAATGAAAATTACTTAATATTTAACTTGTAAAAATATAATTTAACTCGTGTTAAAATTTAAGGTGAAAAAGCAACTTGAAAATATAGATATCAATATATACACTTATAAGTAAAATATGAATGCCAAATAATTATTTGGAACAAAAGCATGATTTATTTTGATATTATTTATACTTATAATTATGTTTCTACGCATTTTTACATTATATAAATATTATTTAATATACATCATCGTAATAACGAGACATTTTGAGATAATTCCTAAATTCAGACCCTACTCTTTTAAGTATAAATAAATTTTAGATAAATATAAATTAAAACAAAGTATATTTCACTAATCATAGTATTAAATATATGTATGTATTAATTATGATTGAAAATTAAAATAATAATATTAAATTTTAAAATAAAATTAATTATTTATGTGAATAAAATATAAACAAATATTTATTGAAAATAAAATTGAAAATCTGTCAAAAAAAACTCTGAAATCAATAGCTACACGCGTTATTGTAGTGAGCGTGGGTATAGTCATAAAGTCAAAAGCAAAACAGTCAAAGAAGTGGGGTATTAGCGGCGCGTTACCGCAAGTCACGGACAATAGCGGCTTAATTTTTTGGAAATTACAGAGAAGTACCCTCACCAAACCAAACCCACTTACCCCACACAACAACAATTTTACTTACCCTTTGAATTTTTTGCGTAAATCTCCCAACAATTTCTACATCTAACATCTACCAGTACTTAATTTTAGTCAAATTTTGTTATCCCCTTGTCCATCGGACCATAACCACTACAATTAATAAAAGATAAAAATAAGAACCAATCATGGTTGGATAAGATTTAGCTCGTACTATCCACCAAGAATGGAAGAAATTCTAGGGATGGCTCCATATTTGGGGCATTAAAAATCTTGTAGTGATTGTCATCTTGTAGTAATTGTCATCTCTAAGTAAAATTTCATAAATGAAGCTATAAATGGCATGCATTTCAAGCTTCAATTATTCTAATAATTGTCAGATCAATAAAAGGATAGTAGGCATAGCTAGACTAGCAAATGAGTGGAACAAAAATTCCAATGAATTGGCGTAGTTTGGCGCTAAGACGTCATGACTAGATGGTTTATCCAAAGGCGCATTCGAAGAGTAAGCGCGGCTCCCCGTCATCAAAAAAAAAAAAAAAAAATTCCAATGAAGGTCATCAGTGTTGGTTCGAATCTTAGGGAAAGCCTTTGTATTTTCTTTTGGGGATAAAACTTTGGTGGCAGTCAGTTGATCCAACCACGATCCTTGCTAAACCAGACACATCCTACATTATAACTTGGTAGCAACACCGAGGAACCGAAATTGCTATCTCTAGGCATAGTTGGACGTAAGTTTTGTAAACTTGGTTATAAAAAAAATGTAATCATATTCGCAATTACATAAATGTTTTATATGTAAGATGAAAAAAGAAAGACAAAATGGTTAATACATTAATCAAACACCACTTATATCAATAATATGAAATTTAATATAAAAATATCATATAATAACATTTAAAAATCTGAATTTATTAATCAAGTCACTTTTGAATTATTCTATTTTAAGGGTTGGGGGCCTTGGGGCGGAGATTTTTCATGCGTTTTTGTATGGCATGATGGGAGAAAGGCCCATATGATTTGATGAACAAAAAACTTCATTTTCAAGCCTTAGAAAGAAGCAAATGGAGTCAACAATGATATAATTAGAATAGGCCACAATGATGCTATTTCTGCCTTTAAGATGTTTGACAAATTGTTGAATGGAAAACTTTCCATAAAGAAAGCAAACTCCACTCTAATATAACACTTTCATTACCAGTACACTAACACAATAAATAAATACTATAATAACCTCCATAAACATATATGTTCAAAAAAGAAATACCAAAAGTATTTGGCAAGTGCACCAGAAGTATAAAGTATTGGGATAAAACACACTAGAGAAAAAAGTCACGGTCGCTTCAATAAAGGAAAGGCAATGGGTACCAATCAAATTTAAATCTACCTCAAGTTCATCATTTTTAGGATGGATTTTAATTTTTACCTATGCCAATTAGTATTTAATTCTTTATTTTAAAAAAATCATTAAAACATAATTTTAATATATTTTATTTTTAAAATAAATATTATAGAAAGTTTTAATGATATTTATTTTTGGAAAATAATTACTATATTTTTAAATTATAAAAAGGGTCTAAGACCATCTCCAACACAACATCAGAATTAAGTTGGGCGCTACTTTTTCCCCTCCAACAATGCGCTACTTTGATGCGTGAATTTGGAGTTGCTACAGTGCAATGCCATTTTGTGGCGTTGTATTGTAGCAACACTACTTTTTCTTCTTTTTTTTTTGTTTTTTCTTTCATTTTTATATATTTTTCTTAAATTTAAATATTGTTATTAATTTCATATTTCTGTTATCTAATAAAATAATAGTAAAAGTAAATCAATTATAAAATATGTTTTTTTCAAAAAAATAATATGATATGTAATTTGAGTGATATTATGAGATTTAAAATATTACATACAATATTATAAACCTTACATAAAATCATTAATTTTACATATTTTTTGAATTTGATTAATTTCGAAAAAATAATAATGAATATTATACTAAATAAAAGTACATATGTAATATGTTATCAATTAAAAAGTAAAAAAAATTAATATTAAATAAGTAAAATAAAGAATTTTATGGAATATTTTTTTTAGTGTATAAAATGGTGCAAACTATTGAAAATAAAATGTAGGTTATGCATATTATGCACCAAAATAGTACAAGTGACTGAAGGTGTTCTAACCAGTGTTGTAAAAATCGGCCTAGGCGGCCCGATTTTGTCCAAATTGCCAAAAAAAATCATTTTGGCCAAAAATCGGGCTAGGCGGCCTAGGCGGCACCAAATCGGAGTTAGGCGCTCTCTCAGGCGGCCAGAAAATCGGGCCTAGGCGGTCTAGGCGGGCTAGGCGGTCTAGGCGGGAAAAATCGGCCAAAAATAAAAAAAAATGAAAAAAAAATAAAAAAATAGTGTTAGTCCTAGGCGGCCGCCTATATTTTCTAAAAAAAAGGCGTTGGTCATATTTTAAATTATAGAAATGGTTATAACAAATCTAGCCCAATTTGAATTTAGATCCTTGCAAACCATTGCACATTTGGTTTTCAGTCCAAGTAAAACTGACCCACTTAATTCGTATTGCAAATTTAATAAACTCCATTGAATAACTAACATTCAAAACTAATCTTTATCAGAAAGTTCAATGTTCTAGCTAAAAGGATGAAATTTATTGAATATAATTATATAAAGTACAAAGTTGTACATTTTGAACCAAGAAAAGTTTTTCTCTATTTATTCAAAGTTTAAAATTCAAATATTAACGTAACCAATATTATTACTTAAAGAAACAATGTTCGGCTTGGCCCAATGATTAGCCCACCAAGTTTTAAGGCCTGAAGCCAAAATTGGGCCTGGTTAACATTTCATCTAAACCGAGTACTCATCATTTTTAATTTTTTTTAGAGAAAAGTACTCAATCATTTTGGTTCACCGGATAAGATAAGAGGACGCCGTGGTGGTGGCGGCGGACGGTGGTTAGTGGTTACAGGTGGACACATGGCGGAGATTAGGAGTATCGGTGTAGTGGGAGGCGGCCAAATGGGTTCCGGAATTGCACAGCTAGCCGCCGTGAATGGCTTTGAAATCTGGCTTCATGACGCCGACTCCACTGCTCTCTCGAATGCCCATGAATCAATCTCTTCAAGAATCCAAAGCATCGTCTCCAAAGGACATCTCACTAAGGTACTACTTCTTCATCGATCCTGATAGTTAGCATTTAAATTTTCGCGCCTCCGATTGAAATTCTTGAATCAGTCCACTTGAGAAATTTGATGATTGTATTTAATGTCAAATTTTCAGTTTTAGGTTTTTGATTTTGAGAGAGCTTGGTTGGTTAGGATAGTTTTTGAAAAACATATTTGAAGTTCCCTGTTTGTAAGTGCTAGTTGACTTTGGAAGTTCATTTTTGTTACAGGAAAAAGGCGCTGAAGCTCTAAGGAACTTAAGGTGTACTTCAAATTTGGAAGACTTTCGTTCTGTGGATATTGTGATTGAGGCCATTGTAGAGTCTGAGGAGGTGAAAAAGAAGTTGTTTGTTCGATTGGATAACATTGTAAAAGGTTCTGCAATCTTGGCGTCTAATACAAGTTCGATTTCAATAACGCGTTTAGCTTCTGCAACTAGCCGGCCCGACCAGGTCTCACACTCATTACTTGATATCAGCTACTCTTTTACATTATCCATGCAGTTTTGATTGGTTTTACTGTAAATGATTACTGTTTTGTAATTAAAAAGACTCTGAATACTGATAAAGGAAGATGAATTAGCTTAGCTTCATTTAGTTAAAACAGGATAAATGCATGTCATTTTACGATTGAAGTTCACAATGAGCCTTATTGCGTAGCAAGTATGGAGTGGCCAACTAGCAATTGCTCCATTTGTTCTTTTGGAGCTTGCTAGTGTAGAAAGAATCAAATTATCGGGTATTCTAGTGGTAAAGAGTAAGGGTGCGATTGGATATCCGTTCATTTTGAAATTCTTTTTCTACTAAAGAATAGTGATGATTTTTTTTTTTAAAGAATTTTGAAAGAAGAAGGATGAGTTTTCATAGTGTGATCAGATATGAGATGAAAATGTTTGATGGTGTTTTTGAAAATGAGTAGAAGTGATTGGTAAGAGAAAAAAGTGTATTCTCTGAAAACTTTAATAAGCAATCGTATTTTGGGGTAAAAAACTTCCTCTAACGGAACGAAAATGAATTTTTTTGATAAGCAACCATCACCTAAAGGGTCTCAGAACTATAATGGTTTCTCAATGATATTTACCCCTCTATTGACCCCAAATGGTTTGCTAGGTTTGCTAGGTGGCATGTAAAGTACAGCTTTCATGGAGGCAAAAAGCCAGTACACATGAATTATTCCCACCCATGCTGCAATACTTGGCATTTATTATGTTTGCTAAACAAACATGCTAGAAAAATAAAATTGATATGTTAAAGATGGTCTCCACTGCCCCACCAAATCTCTCTTCCTCCCTCCTGACATCTAGGAATTCTACAATGACATATTGGGAAAATCTGGTTGATGAAGTACAACATATGCAAGTACTTGTAGCCATAATATTGCCATGTGCATTCTGAGATATTGTTGGAAGAATGTTTTTTGAAATTCTACAACCTTGGCAACTATAGTGAGGCTAGTGAAGATGTTATTTTGAAATAATGGCAAACTAATATATATGCCTTGACTGCATTTTGTGTAACACAGCCAACTGAGTTTTCTTACCTGAGTATAGATTTATCTGATGATCTTGTAATTTCACAATGCAAATCATGAGCTCTTTTTATGCCATTTAATACAGTCTCATTATTTTGTGTCGAGGACAAAATTTGTGCTTTATTATCTGCAAATCACTTTTGAACTTTTGAATGGTGCTTGCTAATGATTTTATGATCCCTGGGTGTGATTATTTTCAGATAAGCAATGCTATGTATCCAATTTGTATTCATTTCAAAGACGGAAGTGTATCTGATGATGTTTTTATTTGCATCACATATTTATCGTCTACTTATCTAATCATTATAATGTTTTCAGGCTCCAACTAAGTACTTTTATTGTCTGCAGGTGATCGGAATGCATTTTATGAATCCTCCACCTGTTATGAAACTGGTTGAGATTATTCGAGGAGCTAGTACATCGGATGATACATTTAATGCCACAAAATTCTTGGCGGAGAGGTATTGAATGGAACACCTTGGTTTTTTAGTGTTGTTATTGTTGTTGTTATTATTATTATCACTGCACCTGAACAACTTCATACTTTAGATGCGAAGACAGAAAAAATAGGGTAGTTCTCTGTGAATTCATGCATTTGGAGCGTGACACTTGTGTAGTTGTGTATGTCAGCATGTGTATGTATATGTGTGATTTATTTTTACTATTTTTGGCCGGTTTTGGGGGGTGGGGTGGGAGTATGGAATGCGAGCTTTCTCTAAGTCCAAATCAACTCGAGCAAACCTTTGTCCAAAATTATCCTATGTACTCAATCTTATATTGAGTCAGCTGTGGATCTCTTCGACTTTAGTCTATCAGATTTATTAATTTCTTCAAGTAGAAAAAATTGTTTTTCATTTTCGTACAGATGCTTTCTGTGTTTCGATAAATCACTAAGGGCTTAGACAAAATCAGTTTTGCTGCTCTTGTATAACACTTTATGAGAGCTTATTTTTGAAATATTTACCGGAGTTTGAGGTTGGTGATACGTCAATTAAAGTTGCTCGGTAAGATAGCACTTGCGTTTTGTTTTTCTTTGTTTGGCAGTTGGCACAAAAGTGGAACATGTGTATAGCAGGAGAGACTGGGGGAGAGTTTGCAAAAACTTCTGCTTTCAGGAAAAGTGTGAGATTGTAGGACAAGTCAAAAGCAGTTCAGAGTTCAGAATCAGAAGTTTGTTAGTTTTTGACTTTTTGCAAACAGAACCTAAAAAGAACAATAAATTAAAAAACAGTGTTTGACATTTGGTATTAATTTGTGAAAGTGTTTCTATTTGTCTGCACAAGTCAATTGCCCTTCAATTTTGAAATAGGAATGTGTATACATACAAATATGTTTTTTTAGGCCAAAAATGTCAAAAATACCCTTAAATATTTTAAAATAAAATTAGAAATAGAATCATAGATCTAAAGAAACCCTAATTGCTTTTAGATTCTAACTAAATTATACAAAATTTGAAGCAAAAGTTGGCATCTGAAAAACTACTTTTTTTTAAGCCAAAAGCTGAAAACACAGGACTTTACATGCAATAGCTTCAATCCTTTCATGAGTAATTTGTGTTTGCAGATTGGGCAAGAAGATTATTTGTTCTCAAGATTTCTCCGGTTTCATCGTTAACCGTATTCTGATGCCGATGATAAACGAAGCATTTCACGCACTCTACACTGGAGTGGCAACAAAGGAAGACATCGATGCAGGAATGAAATTCGGAACGAACCATCCAATGGGTCCGTTGGAACTCGCTGATCATATCGGACTCGATGTTTGCTTGTCGATAATGAAAGTCCTCCATGCTGGCCTTGGCGATAGTAAATATGCCCCATGCCCGTTACTCGCGCAGTATGTCGATGCCGGTCGGCTCGGTAGGAAAAAGGGTATTGGTGTGTACCAATACAGTAAAATGTGAAAGGAAATGAAGTCTTCGGCTCGACTTTGAACGTCTAGCGGCTCTGGAACAGCAAGGTTCTTGGTGTTGTAATAATATTAGTTACAAACTTGTTCAGTTTTTCAGAATCTGTTGTAGATCTGAGAAGAAATATGTCCCCATCTGATGTATATAAACTTACAGAACAGTGTATGTTATAATAAGCAATAGAGGTACATGAAAGTCTTATTGACATAAACCGTTGAAGCTAGAATTTGTGAAATTATGTTAAACCTAGCAACATAAGTTGTTAAGTGCGGTTCTACAATTTATCTAGATATTTTGCTGACTGCAAACAAACATACATGTGAATACTTATATTGTTGTGTATAATATTTAGAGGAAAAAACACTTTGCTATCCAAATTATGGTGTGTTTTGGCACTTGGGAACTATTTCTTTTTTTGGTTACATTTTTCCATATGAGGTAGACGAGTTTTGCATTTTGCTATGTGGAGCACCTCAATTGTTGAATTTTTCACTGGATTTTGTCAAATGCACGACACGCATCTTGTTTTTGCACTTCTTAGTCAATTCTAGGTTATTTAATATGTTCAATTCCAACCGTTAAGCCTAAGGCTGAAAATTTATATTACTATTTCGCCCACATAAAACAAACTCGAATTGATCAAACAATGCACAAACAAGAAGCGTGTCATGCATGTGATAGAATGATGACAAAAAGATTTACAATCGAGGTGTTTCAGATGGTAAAGTGCAAAACCCGTGTAGTTCAGATAACAAAGTGTAACAAAAAAAAAGTTTAGCTCCGTAAGTGCGAAATAATAGTTTGGATGACAAATTGCTTTTACCCCTAATTTTTATATTCAACTTGTGTTTAAGCACTGGTGTAAGGAAAAGTAACTTTCACCAGCAATTTTATTAATCATTTTTTTTTTTTTTTGAGAAAATGACCCACAAAACATATACAGCCTATTGCTGTCTTCATCCTTAGATGGGTTGGCATGTGAAAGTGACTGAACTGGAATCCAATGATGAAAGTCATATGATTACACTTTTCGCTATTAAGAATACTAATAAAGCAATGCTAAAGAATTATTACCTTTCTAGTACACATTTTGAGATTGGTTTTTTCAGAGACAGGTATTAGCAGAAGGCAGAGGGATGAAGTTCTTATTCCAGTGTCCTTGTTGTGCTTGTTTCTGCTTCATGAAGCCCAATAAGGGCAAGCCCAAGGAAAAAGAAGCCAAGTGAGAGTAAAATCTGCAGCTTTTCCCCTTATTATATCTTGATTGCTTGTATTACTAAATGTACTTATTTTAATTAGCAATAATCATAGGATTTTACTTGTTGATCTAAGGTTTGTGTTTGTGGGATCATGGCCAAGTTGTAAGCAGGTTTAGTGTCTGAAGGTAGATCTCACACTGTGCCAAACTATTGTTCTTGAAATTGTAATATTATGGTTAATTATGCTTCAATTCATTGGTGTTCTCCTTTCTCATTCTTTGCAAACACACATACATAATTGTGCCCTTCTTTTTTTCTTGCAATAATTATCTATCTGATTTGGAATCATACCTTCTCATTTCTTATCATTTCGAATTGGAAGACACAGAAAAATATAGAAAGAGTTTGCTGGATTTTTTACTATTTGTCCGTAGCAAAAATGTTTCTTAACCATGTTTATCAAAGGCTTTTTAGCCATTTTTTGAGTTCACTGTCCAAATTTTTTTTTTAGTACAGAGAAATGTACCAGTATCGTTTTTTTTAAAAAAAAATGGCAAGTAACTCATCGAAAATATTGAGGACATGACTGTCATTTTTAGTTAAAAGGGCTAAAAATATATATTTTTCGAAAATGTCACTAGTTTTTATTTTTTCAGAAACGTACATCGCCAATTTGGTGTGATATTATTCATATAGCTAATCCTGGGATTAAGAATTAAGATTATAATTTGTTTTCGAGTTAGCTCTTTTTTGTTGTAGATCGCCAATTTGGCATTTCACAAATAGTCTGGAAGCATTTCTTGTGATGTGTACATCGCAATTCGCTAGGCCCAATCGTCATATAATGGGCCCTATGACCCATGACGGAAAAAATTTAATGGTTCACAAGATAACATCTCTAGGTAGGCCCATTTTAGGGAAAATAGTTAATTTTAATATTTTCAAATAATTTTAAGTTTTCTATAAAAAATTGAGATTATACTGTCCATGCATTTTGAATCATGCCTAGAAATTATAAAATGATTTTTAAAATATAAAATGACAAAAAAAAACATATGATATTTCAAGTAAAAATTAAGTAAAATAAAATACGAATTTGTCAGTAATGATATAATTAGCAGGTTCATCCCTTGCCACGTCGCGTATTCAGTTTCTCCACGGAAATCGGTGGCTCGAGCTCAGCAATCAAGAACCGCGAGAAAATGCCACGTGTGGCTTTGCTTAATTACTTCCGTACATCTCCAACACATGTTATTCCTGTTTAAATATAAAGTATTAATATAATCATTTTTTATTTGATATTTATTGGCTTACATATATAGTCTACTATTGTTTTTATGTCCCAAATATATAGTCCATTTTCTATATTTAATAATATTTTTTTATTATTTTACTATTATAATCCTATTTAATATGCATTTTGTAATTGACACTATTCATTGAATAAGGTTAATCAAGTAAAGTCTTTGCATATTTGTAATTTCCAATACATTTTCTTAGTATGTGTGAAAAGTCCAATTGAATTATATAATTGGGACAGAGTGAAAATATCCTTACACGATATCATCTTACATTTGAAGAATTTAGACATGGCAAAACATCAATAAACATAAATAATGTAATAATTTATACTTTTTAAAAAATAAATAAACCAAACACAATTCATTTTTTAGCGTATCCTTTCGTCTGAAAATCCACAAAAGGATAGACTAAATCAATTGTATTCTCATTTTGTAAATATAATTAAAATTAATTTATTCTCAATTTCGTACAATATTCAAAACTTATTGTTAGTGCTGAAAGTTGAAAGTCGTTCTGAAAATTGTAAATTCTACACACAAAACATGTTTTTTAAAGGTATAATATAATTGCTTTAAAAAAAAGGTATAATATAATTATTTCACAAAAACAGAGAAGATATAATATAATTTTCTCTCCAAGAACCTTCGAAGTGTATGTACAAACTTGAAATTGACTAGTAGTTGCGTTCTAAAAAGTCTTCATTTGTCCTCTCAAAAAAAAAAAAAAAAGTCTTCATATGTCCTCTCAAAAAAAAAAAGGTCTTCATTTGCAAATTTCAAAATGTCGCTCACTTATTCTTCATTTCCTTATTTTATTCAAACTAGTTTTTTAACCTTGCCGGAAGTATTTTTAGAGTGTGGTGTTGCTATATAAATTGAATATTAATAAAATATATATATATATATATCTGTTGTAAAAATTTCCGCCTAATTCCGATTAATCCCCGTCTAGATGCTAGACCCTCCTTATTCGCCTACGATTTTTTTTTCCAGATTTTTTACGATTTTATTAAAAAATGTTTTTTTCAAAGGCTTTTTAGCCATTTTTTGAGTTAACTGTCCATTTGCACATTTTTCATTTCCCGAGAACATGTACATTTTTCAGAACCGAGAAATATATCAGCATCGTTTTCTTTTTATATTAGTGGCAAATAACTCACCGAAAATATATTTCTCAAAAAAAAAAATTCACCAAAAATATAATGAGAGTATCGCTGACGTTCAGTTAAAATGGTTAAAAATATATTTTTGAACACGACTAATTTTATTTTTTTCAGAAAACGTAGATCGCCAATTTGGCATTTCACAAATAGGGATGTCAACGGGGCTGGGGGAACGATCCCCATCCCCGTCCCCGCGAGACAAACGGGGAAAAATTTTCCCATCCCCGTTCCCCGCTTTAATTTTTTTTGTGTTGCAAAAAATTAATTTTTTTATAAAAACAATCATTTTTAGTATTAATAAATTATATAAAAAACTAATAAATCATTCATTAATAAAATAAATTCAATATTTGTCATTTTTGATATTTAATATGGATATATTTATAATATATTATATTATATATTTAATAAGCGGTTCATTTAACGGGGAGTGATTTCACAAGCGGCGAAAGATGATCCTCGTCCCCGCCAATAGGGAGAAAACTTTCCCTGTCCCCGACCCCACGGGGAAAAATTTTGGGGAATCTCCGCCCCACTACCATCTCTTCACAAATAGTGAGGAAACATTTCTTGCGATGTGTGCATTGCCATTCGACAGGCCCAATTTGCCCAATGACACATAACGGAAAAGATTTAACGGTTCAAAAGATAACAGGCTCATTTTCGGAAAAGATTTATAATTTTTAATATTTTCAAATAACTATCTTCTAAAAAGAAATTCAAATAATTTTAAGTTTTCTATAAAAGTTAAGATTATATTTATATGAATCATATACTATCCATGCATTTTTGAATCATGCCTAGCAATTATATATTGATTTTTAAAATAAAAAATGAAAAAAAAACATATGATATTTCCAAGTATAATAAATAAAATTTTATTATTTGTCAGTAATGCTATAATTAGCAATTCAGCCCTTTAATTTTCACGTGGCGTACTCAGTTTGTCCACGGAAATCAGTGGCTCAAAGCTCAGCCTGAATCAAGAACCGCGACAATGCCACGTGTGGCTTTGCATAATTGCTTCCGTACATCTCCAAACATGTTATTCCAATTTAAATATAAAATATTATATTATCAGGATTTGAATATAAAGTATAATTTTGAATATAAATTATAAGTATTAATTTTGTTTCGAAAAAAAATATTAATATAATCAAAATTATAATGATACACAATTTTTTTTAAATAATTATACACAATTTAAAATACATGGATCTCACGTAATTTTTATATATCCTTACACGTATCTTCTTACATTTGAAGAATTTAGACATGGCACAACATCAATAATTAAACGTAAAAAATGTAATAATTTAATTTTGTAATAAATAAACCAAACATCACTTAATAAATAAATAAACCAAACACAATTCATTTTTTAGCGTATCTTTTCGTCTGAAAATCCACAAAAGGATACACTAAATCATTTGTATTCGCCATTCTCAAAAAAAAAAAAAAAATCATTTGTATTCGCATTTTGTAACCATTTATATATATGTTCTCAATTTCATACAAAATTCAAATTTTATTTGTCACAGTTTTGCTCTTTTGTTTTGATTGTATGGATTTATCTTCTCTCGCCGGGGTACTATTTTCCTACTAAAGATTTTTCCCAAAAGGATGGATTTTACTTTGATAGATTTTTAACAAGATCCTAAACATTGCTCTACCTGGTCAGTTTGTAACCAAAGTTTTTCACTTCTTTATATATTATTTCGATTTTTATTAAAAAAAAAATATTTGTCAGTAATGCTATAATTAGCAAGTTCACCCCTTGCCACGTGGCGTATTCAGTTTCTCCACGGAAATCGGTGGCTCAAAGCACAGCCTGAATCAAGAACCGCGAGAATGCCTTGTGTGCGGTGTGCCTTTGCTCCGTACATCTCCAATGTTAATCCAATTTAAATATAAAGTATTAATATTATCATATTTTGATTAAATATTAATATAATCAAATTTTGATATTTAATAGCTTAGTAAATAAGAGTGACTTTTTTCCTTTTCAAATATATTGTTTTAATTTTATATTATTTAAATAATGAAATTATATTTGTTATACTGAATACAATATCTCCTTTTTCCATTTCTTATTTGAATCAAGATTTTTTGAAAATAATTATACACAATTCAAAATACATGGATCTCACGTAATTTTTATATATATCCTTACACGTATCTTCTTACATTTGAACAATTTAGACATGGCACAACATCAATAAACATAAATAATGTAATATACTAATATATATATTTTTTAAAAATAAATAAACCAAACACAGTTCATTTTTTAGCGCATCTTTTCGTCTGAAAATCCACAAAAGGATACACTAAATCATTTGTATTCTCATTCTGTAATTAAAACTAATCATTTATATTCATACAAAATTCAAAAAATTATTGATATTGCTAAAAGTTGAAAGTCTTGTAAATTTTGTTGGAAATTTGGTTTTGATAAAGTGGGCGTCGATCCGACTTTGACCAAATTTTCGGTTGCTAAGAATTTAATTTTAGAGGAAATAAATTGTAAATTGTTAATCTACCTTTTGAGGTAGATGTTAAGTAGTATTTTATATTTCTCTAAACCGAATTTCGGTGATGAGTGAAAATTAATACACGAAGTTAGGCCACACGAATAAAAGATAGTTTATCCTAAGATAAATACTAGAAGGTGTTATTGGTTGGTTATATTATAACACAAGTGTATGATCACAAATGAGCTTGACTGCAGGCCGACCCTTTGGGCTCGGGTTCGTGTTCGATTAGTTTTGTAACTTGAAAATGGGTTTGGCCCAAGTTCAAATAACTGTTGGGCCTGATGAATCTAGACAAGGTATCCAGGTTCATGTATGGATGAATCTAGACATTAGAGGTGTCTAGGTTCATTTGGCTTTTGGAGTTTGTAAACTCCTCAAGTAGTAGTCATAAGTAGAGGCTTGTAACTCATGGGAGTTACATATGGTTAAATGCCCACTCTTTTAATCTTTAATTCCCTACAAGTGTTGGAAATGAGAGTCTATATAAGGCTTAGGCAGTTTGCTGCATAGAGAGAGTTTGGAGGCAGTTAGGAAGGAAGAGATGGAGTTAGTATACCCAGAAAAATCGCATATCTCTGCATATTTTTCAAGTGTCGGTAAAAGTGCCGTAACTTTTCGAAGAACATTTTCAAGAACACTTCCTTCTGCACTAGTGTCTAGCAACCAGTTCTCGCTCCTTCGAGTTCGAAAGGTATTTTTGTGTCATGGGTGCTCTTTGCGCATTTAAATGAGGTAAAACCGTTTTATCTTTAGGGACATTACGTCAAACTGAAAGACTAATGACGTATTGGTGCTTCAAGTGATAGAGTTCTACTCGACTCGGCTTTTGTTTTTCAAGTTCTGTCTGGAGTTAGAGTTCATTCAAGATTTGTAATAGTTAGGTTTTACCTTTCGTGTAATTTTTTGTTTCTATTTTGTAATCCATCTCGAAGGTTTTTCTAGTTCTAACCATTGTAATATATCCAACAAATTTTACACACAAATCTTCTCTAGACATGTTTTTTTAAGGGATAATTTTGTCTCCAAGACCCTTTGAAGTGCAGGTACAACTTACAACCTTGAAATAATTGACTGGCAGTTGCAAAACATCGCTGACCTCTTCATTTTTTCCTTATTTTATTCGAATAAAAAAACTTGAATATGTCCAAGTAAACATGAGCACCATATACCAACCAATAGTTCTAGATGTAATTTTTACACGTCTATTTTATTTCCACAATAACGAAGTTGTTACACGACTATTTTATTTCCACAATAACGAAGTTGTTGAAATGAAAAGCAAGTGGTCCTGTTCTGACAGTGTTGCAGAATATATATTAATGTCCTCAAGCCTCTATAAACTATAGCTCACCTCTAAAGTCTAAATAACATAGTTGGACAAAAAGGTGTTGAGGAAACCTTTGTATTGTGGTAGGTGGAGATGTCTTCACAGTACGGCGACCCCGAAGCGGCGGAGACTCCGCTTTTGGAGCGGAAGGCGGCGGAGGGGCGGTGGTGGAGCAAGGTTATTGACGTGGAGGAGGCTAAGGACCAAATATCCTTTGCCCTGCCGATGATAATCACAAATGTTTCCTACTATTTCATCCCTCTTGTCTCGGTTATGTTCGCGGGCCACCTCGGAGAACTCGAGCTTGCTGGCTCGAACCTCGCCAATTCATGGGCTTCTGTCTCTGGTTTTACTCTCATGGTAATCCTATTTAACTCAAAATTTTGTCCACCTGTCTGAATTGGTAACAGGTTTTCTTGTTTCTTGCTACGAAATTAAGGAAGATTAGGGTCTGTTTGTTTATGTTTCCATGGTCGATTTTCAGTTTAGGAGTTGGAAATATAATTTTGAAAATTTATTGATTTTCTCGTGGAATTTGAGATTATGTTTGAACGAATGAATTGAAATGTATTTGATTTAGTTTTGAAATATTTTTTTTTATGTATATAATAATTGAAGAGTTAACAGTGGTGGGTTTATTTTTAATATTTTAATTTTGAATATATAATATTAGATTTATAAGATTGTAGATGGGGTGTCCTGTTGGATAAATGTAATTTAAATATAATAATATTTTAAGTAGATAGAGTTAATAGTAGTAGCGAATCGCACATGTATAATTAAATTAAAATATGATAATATTGATTGATGAGTGATGTAGGGTAATGTATAAGTTTGAGAATATAAATTATAGTTTTGAAATGTTGTTTTATGTGAAAAATAGAAAATGAAAATAGTGGTTTCTATTAGAAATTTTATGGACAAACGTAATTCCAATTTTATGAATAGTTAGAAAATGGAAATAAACTGTTATAAACATAAACAAACAAGGCCAACTAAATTCTGTGGTTTTTTTCCTTCTTTTTTGTATGTGGAGTTAGTGTTTCTGCTCTTTCTGTAGGCACTGTAATTTTCCGTCACAGTATTAATGAAATGTTTGGTTTACAATACATGATTATGACAGGCATCTAATCTGATACTGGATAAGGATGTGAATCTCAGTCTGTAGACCACATAGAGGCCTAAATTTGTCTTCATGTTTGAATGTTGAATGTTTTTTTACATTTAGCCAACAAGACTAATAGTTGAGCGCTTTGTTTTGAAGTCTGCAAATCCAAAAATCATTGGCTTCAATTATGCCATCATCTATCATTTACACACACTAAAAAAAGTGCAAATAGGCATGTTTAGCCATTTGGCCCAATTATGCCATCATTTATCATTCATTTGGCCCGAGAAATGAATATCGACGCCAAGAAATGATTATCGAGCCTGAGAAATGTTTGCTCGGTGCTGAAAATGTACCGGTCCCAATAAATGAGAATAAGGGCAAAATGGACAACTGGACTAAAAAATGGCTAAAAAAGCATATGGTTGAAAAACACGGGTAAAAAGATGTTGGATTGGCTCAAATTACTAAAAAATTTGACTGAGAAAAAAGGTTGACTTTTGCACACAGGATTTTAAGACTTTTAAGTGTTACATTTGATCAGAAATGAACAAGCATATCAAGTTTATAAATTTTTGTCACTTTATACTAATTTCAGACCAATTTCTTGTTCCTGCACTTCTCGTTTGATTGCCTAGCAGTTATACTGAAGTTTCATCTAATTTATTAGGTTGGCTTGAGTGGAGCACTCGAAACATTATGCGGACAAGGATACGGTGCAAAACTGTATTGGATGTTAGGAATATACCTACAGGCATCCTGCATAATAACAATAATCTTCACAATCATCGTATCGGTCATCTGGTGGTATTCCGATATTATTCTGACTTTACTACATCAAGACGCTCAAATTGCGATAGCGGCTGGTCTGTATTTGAAGTATCTCATTCCCGGACTCATTGCTTATGGTTTCTTGCAAAACATCTTGAGGTTTCTGCAAACTCAATCTGTCATGATGCCACTTGTCGTTTGCTCGTTGGTCCCTCTGGCCCTCCACGTTGGTATCGCCTATGCTTTGGTTCACTGGACTACACTTGCGTACAGGGGAGCTGCATTAGCAGCTTCGATTTCGTTATGGATCTCGGTCCTTATGTTAGGCTTATACGTGCTTAAGGCAAAGAAGTTTAAGCAGACTTGGACGGGATTATCCAAGAAGTCGTTCGGTCATGTCTCTTCAAACTTAAAAATTGCTTTGCCTTCAGCAGCCATGGTTTGGTGAGTGATTCTTTCAAAAGGGATAATTACGAAAACTATCCTTCACATTTAGCCTACATCTAAACTAAATTATTTTTCCATTTTTAATTTTTAAATCAGTCTGGAGTACTGGGCTTTTGAGATTCTTGTTTTGCTGGCTGGATTGATGCCAAATTCGGAAATATCTACCTCACTGATTGCAATGTGGTGAGATATATATACTACTTTCTATAATCCAATTTTTAAACTTCTTGTCTGGTTTTTCTACTAATCAGTAATTATATATTTTTGCAGTGTAAATACAGAAGCCATCTGCTACATGGTTGCATACGGTCTAAGCGCTGCTGCTAGGTAATCAGACGACGTTTCATTTGCAAAATCACTAAATATAAGTGTTTCTCAGCTTTTAGATGGAAAAATTTACTTTTTAGTGTTTGCAAGTGCTTGGCTTCTTTTCATTTAATCGAGAATCTAAAAACAGGGAGATAAGTACTATAGATTTCCGATTCTGCTTCTGATTTGACTTTTACAGAGAAATAAACACTTTTACAATTTTTCACCAAATATTCTTAACTTTTGATTCGATTTGTAAACAGCACCAACTTAACTCGTTTCTTATGAAAACAAAAGTTTTTGCAAACACTCCCTAAGTATACCTTTTTTTTTACAGCTAGTAAATTAATCTGGCGATTTATTCTTGCAGCACAAGGGTGTCTAATGAGCTAGGAGCTGGAGATCCCAATCGAGCTAGACGAGCCATGGCTGTCACTCTTAAGCTGACTGTTCTTCTTGCACTCTGTGTTGTTTCAGCACTGGCTTTTGGTCATAATCTATGGGCTAGCAGCTTCAGTGACAGCCCGGTGATTATTAATGCGTACGCGTCGATGACGCCGTTACTTGTTATATCTATATCATGTGATTTTGTTCAAGGAATATTATCAGGTTGGCTTTTTTACTTTTAACTTTGCAGTAATTTGAAACATTTTCATCCTAATGGGGAAAAAATGAATTTATTTTTACAGGGGTGGCCAGAGGATGTGGCTGGCAGCATTTGGCAGTGTACATTAACATGGGAACTTTTTATTTCATTGGGATGCCTATTGCTAGTCTCCTTGCTTTCAAGTTTAACCTACATGCCAAGGTAAAAAAAAAACTGCATATTTTCTTAATTTTTGTTAAAAGTTTCAGCAAAAAAATCAGCCAAAAACATATAAAATCCCGAGAATTTACTAGAGCTTGCAAAATTGGTCCGATCCGTATATAGGATTGGTTTGTGCTTTGGAGATCCAAAAAGGATTGGACTTACTTTGATTGGGCCCAAATGGCCCAACAGGCCCATATGGGTCCAACCAGAAGCAAACGTGTTGGTTGGACTGGGTCACAAGAAATGTGGCATGATAAATTCCGGACCGGCCCAACCTGGCCCAATTTTATGACTTGGCCTGTTGGGCTCGGGCCGTTGGGGACCGAAAATACAGTCTATATTTTAATATGATTTTTATATGAATTGTGCTTGTATTTATTTTTTAAATTAGGTAAAATATGAGATGATAAATATTAATTACTATTTGTCTTGACAAAATCTTTTTGTACAGGGATTATGGATTGGATTAATCTGCGGTCTTACGGCCCAAATGATAGGCCTGTTATTGCTTACGAAGTTCACAAAATGGACTAGAATTGAAATGTCTGAAGATTCATCAGTCAAGACTATTGAAGCCTGAAGGGGCTTACTAAATACTAGCTAGCTAAATCGTGATTAATGTCCTTAAATCCTTTTTGTATTGTTTATTTTCCACCGCATAATTTCTCAATTGGCTTTGGTCGTATAATCTATTCTTTTTTTCTTTCACTTTTTTTTTTCTATGAACCATATGATACCATCGGCCCATGAGAATGAAAAGCATATGATGTAAAAAGAGGAAAAAGAAAAATAAAATTACTTGGTAGCACTATGTTTTGTGTTCTTTGTTTATGTAATGTAATGTTTTAGGTCACCCATTAAACTGATGGTCCATCATCATTCATCCATGTGCATGCGTTATGAAATTTGGGCCGAGGTCCAGTTAGAGTGGCTGAGCACAAAGATATATATTATTCCAAAAATATAGTAAATAATATTTTTCGTCCGGTCCCGATTTGGAAACAACGTCCAAAATTATAATTTGTTAAATTTGTAAGATAATATATATATATATATATATATATATATATAGGATATGGATCAAATAGGTCCTCCTACTTGGGGTGGTCCATGTGGAACACATCCTAACCCATAGATCAACAATTTTGGGTGGTCCCGGATTTTTAGGGTTTTTTTATGTTTATTTTTTTGTTTTAACAATTAAAAAGGGTAGGGTGTTAATTTGACACTTTAGAATCGATTACTAAGATTTCATTCCGTCTTTCACACGATTTCATCCACTATTCACGCATACTCTCTCTCCAGCGTTTCAGTTTCAAAAAAATTTCTCTGTTGCTTATGTAGCATATGGTTGTTGCTTATGACTTGCTTATTTAGTTGATGTCTCTGTGATGCATGTATAGTGTATATTCGTTGCTTATGTAGTATATGCTTATCGCTTATGTAGTATGGGTTTGTTGCTTATGACTTGCTTATGTAGTTAATGTATTCGTAGTGCATACGTAGTGTATTTTTGTTGCTTATCTAATATAGACTTGTTGCTTATGTAGTATGAGTCTATTGCTTATGATTTGCTTATGTAGTTAATGCATCTGTGGTGCATACGTAGTGTATATTCGTTGCTTATTTAGTATATGCTTGTTGCTTATGTAGTATGGGTTTGTTGCTATGACTTGCTTATATAGCTAATGTATTCATGGTGCATACGTAGTGTATATTTGTTGCTTATGTAGTATATGATTGCTGCTTATGATTTGCTTATGTAGTTAATGGTATATAAAAACACAATGACACATCTACACAAGCAACAAATTACATCATCATAAGCAAACTTCGAATTGAAGTCAAGCTCTAGCAATTACTATGGCAAATTGTCTGCAACTTTTTTCACACAATAGTGCGTTGAAGAAGAAGGATGAATGATTTCTTTCACAAAGAGTGAGTTGAAGAAGAAGGAGGATGATTAAGGAAGATGAGATTTGTTCACGTTGAATTTGATGTGAGATTTGGATAGATTGTGTGATCATAATGTGAACAGAATCTCATGAATATTGGGTAATTTTGTAGGATGACTAATTTACCCTTCTCTAATTGCCAACATTTAATCTGAATTTTTAACTCTAAAATCACAACCATTGAAAAATCTAGATATGTGGCTAAGATTGGTCCCTATGGACTTACCTATGAGGTGGTCTCATATAACCCTCTCCATATATATATATATATATATATATATATATATATATATATGGGGAGGATCAAGTGAGACCATGCTCTGTTGGTGAGACATAATGGACTAATCTCAACCATCTCCCACTATTAATCAATGGGTATGATTTAATGGATAAAAATATATTAAAATATTAATTTAATCAATATAAGGATAAGAGGGTAAAATAACATAACAAGTTAGTTACAAAAATGGAATCAAATCTCTTTCTCTCATACATCTCCCAATTTCTCCAATCTCACGTCTCTCTCTCTCTCTCTCTCTCTCTCTCTCTCTCTCTCTCTTTCCTCCATTAACGCAAATAAAGAAAATTGTGAAGAACTCAAATTACAGCTTCAAAAAATTACAGAGAAAAAACAAAAAAAAATCGGTGCAATATTACGGAGAAATAACGAATGAGTTCGAAAACTAAATATGCAACAAAAGTTCAACTAAATATGCATTATCCGAAAACTATCTATGTAGCGTAAAAACTAATATGTAGTACAAGATATCCAACTATGCAAAACGTCATAAATTATGCAACAAAATCAACTAACTATGTATTATCTAGAAACTATCTATGCATTGTGGAATAACTAAATATGCAAAGACATTATGTAACATCCCATTTTTATAATTTCCAAAAGCAACATCTCATTTTCATAACTAAATATACATTATATTGAACCTATTTATGCGATGTAGTATAACTACATATACGATGACATTATATTCAATTATGTCTTGTTTTTTTAAGTAAAAAAGGCCAACAAAATAACTAAATATGCATTATTTGATGTCTAATTATGCAAAAAGAACCCTAACTATCTTTGAAAAATAAAAATATTTGGAAAAAAAAAAAAAACAGTTCCTTAAAATCCGCCACAAAATCCTAGTGTTAATTTCAGCCCATAAAATCTATGACCACTAATATGAATTACAAAATTACAATCTTGCCCTTAAATCAAAAAAATTAAGAAATAATTAGAAAAACTGAATTAATCACATCCCTTCATTTTTTAAGATCAATGGTAAGATGAGTCCACACTGCTCACCTAGGAGAGTGGTCTCATTTGAAGCAAATCATATATATATATATATATATATATATATATATATATATATATAGGAGAGGGTTATATGAGACCACCTCATAGGGTAAGTCCATCAGGGGACCAATCTTAGCCACATATCTAGATTTTTCAATGGTTGTGATTTTAGAGCTAAAAATTCGATTAAATGTTGGTAATTAGAGAAAGGGGTAAATTAGTCATCCTACAATATTACCCAATATTCATGGGATTCTGTTCACATTATGATCACACAATCTATTCAAATCTCATATCAAATTCAACGTGAACAAATCTCATCTTCCTTAATCATCCTCCTTCTTCTTCAACTAACTACTGTAAGAAATCATTCATCCTTCTTCTTCAACGCACTATCAGTGTGAAAAAAGTTGCGATAATTTGCCATAGTAATTGCTAGAGCTTGACTTGATTCAAGTTTGCTTATGAAGATGTAATTTGTTGCTTGTGTAGATGTGTCATTGTGTTTTTATATACCATTAACTACATAAACAAGTCATAAGCAACAAATCCATACTACATAAGCAACAATCATATACTACATAAGCAACAAATATACACTACGTATGTACCACAAATATATTAGTTACATAAGCAAGTCATAGCAACAAACTCATACTACATAAGCAAAGCCTATACTACATAAGCAACGAATATACACTACGTATGCACCACAAATACATTAACTACATAAGCAAGTCATAAGAACAAACTCCTACTACATAAGCAAAAGTCTATATTAGATAAGCAACAAATATACACTACGTATGCACCACGAATACATTAACTACATAAGCAAGTCATAAGCAACAAACCCATACTACATAAGCGATAAGGATATACTATATAAAACGAATATACACTACACATGCATCACGATACATTAACTACATAAGCAAGTCATAAGCAACAACCATATACTACATAAGCAAATGTAGAGAAATTTTTTGAAAACTCAAACGCTGGAGAGAGAGTATGCGTGAAGAGTGGATGAAATCACGTGAAAGAGGGAATGAAATCTTAGTAATCGATTCTAAAGTGCCAAATTACCACCCTACCCTTTTTAATTCTTTAAACAAAAAAATAAACATAAAAAAGCCCTAAAAATCTGGACCACCCAAAATTGTTGATCTATGGTTAGGATGTGTCCTCATGGACTCACCCCAGTAGGAGGAACTATTTAATCCATATCCTATATATATATATATATATATATATATATATATATACATGGGGATGATCAAGTGAGACCATGTCTCTAGGTGAGACACAATGGACTAATCTCAACAATCCCCCACTATTAATCAATGGGTATGATTTAATGGATAAAAAATATATTAAAATATTAATTTAATCAATATAAAGGTAGCAGGGTAAAATAACATGACAAGTTAGTTACAAAAATGGAATCAAATCTCTTTATCTCTCATACATCTCTCAATTTCCCCAATCTCATCTCTCTCTCTCTCTCTCATTCCTCCATTAACACAAATAAAAAAAACTGTGAAGAACTCGAAAATTACAGATAAAAAACAAGAAAAATTGGTGCAATATTACAGAGAAATAACGAACAGTGAGTTCGAAAACTAAATATGCAACAAAACTCAATTAAATATGCATTATCTGAAAACTATCTATGCAACATAAAAAACTAATATGTAGTATAGTATTCAACTATGCAAAACGTCATAAACTATGCAACAAAATTAACTATGTATTATCTAGAAACTATCTATGCATTGTGGAATAACTAAATATGCAGTACATTATGTAACATCCCATTTTTATAATTTCCAAAAGCAACATCCCATTTTCATAACTAAATATATATTATATTGAACTTATTTATGCGATGTAGTATAACTACATATGCGATGACGTTATATTCAATTATGTCTTATTTTCGTAAAACAACCAACAAAAAAATAACTATATATGCATTATTTGATGTCTAATTATGCAGTAGAAGAACCCTAACTATGTTGTAAAATAAAAATATTTAGAAAGAAAACATGTTCCTTAAATTACGCCACAAAATCCGGCAGTGTCAATTTCAGCCAATAAAATCCTCTGGGGCCACTAATTTGAATTACAAAATTACAATCTTACCCTTAAAATCAGCAAAAATAAGGAAATAATTAAAAAAACTAAATTAATCACATCCCTTCATTTTTTAAGATCAATGGGTTAGATGAGTCAACACGGTCTCACCTAGGGAGGGTGGTCGCATTTGAACCAAATCATATATATATATATATGAGAACTTTATGAAATATATAAATTAATAATTTTTTTAATATATATGTAGTACATTTATCATTAATCTATGAAAACTTCAAAAAAAATGACCCAAGTGTTATATATTTATTTTTTTGTTGAAAATTAAGATCACATTGAAACTCATCTTTGATTTTGTCAAGGTATTAAAAACTTTTTGAGTAGTCTCTAGTAGCTTAACAAAAAATTATTCAGTGAGCATCTTTTTGAGGAGAGGGTCTATAGTATAATTATTATTTTCAACTTCACAATTCACATATCGAGCTCTGCTCGACAATCAACAACTCTTTTGATGTTTTATTTGGTGGACAAGAAAAATATATTAATATTTTGCAATCCTTCAATAATTTTTAGATGAATATTTTTGTACATGTCATATTTCTATAATTAATATATTATTGATTATTTAATATACTGTTAAATTAATAAATTTTGGCGGTCTCAATGTTATTAATTTATAGAGGTTTAAATATATGTTGATCATCATACACAACTTAATTAATTAGTTACTTTTTTTACAGGCTTCTATTCCAAAACCGTGTTTCATCTCCTATTCCAACCGTGTAGATGATTGACACGTGTATTACACTTACCATGTTAATTTTCAAGCACAAATCAAGCAGAAATTGTAGAGTTCTAATATGGTGTAATACACGTGTCAATCATCCACACGGTTGGAATAGGAGATGAAACACGGTTTTGGAATAGGAGATCTCATTCGCTTAACCAGCCACTTTTTAGTCTAATAGATTATGCTAATAATAACAATAAAATAATAAACACACTTATATGATAAGGTATTCCAAAAAGGGTAAATGGGAGCAATTGATGCTTAATTACATTTTTAAAGATATTCATAATTCTTACATTTCCAAGATCAAAATGAAACGTTCAATTAAACACACTCCAAAAAAAAAAAAAAAACAAGGAGAACGATAAAAGAAAGTAGACCAAATCTTGATGCACAAAAAAAAAAATCTAATAATATGAAAGGAAAGTAAAATTAATTTGATAAAAACTTTTATTTCTTAAGAAATTTATAGTCATATACTATATATATATTCACCCTAATTAGGAAAGAAATGGCTAGAATCACAAGTTAAAGCTGCTAATTGGGCTTCTTTACATCGTTAAAACATGACTAAAAATTCTACAAACTGGGCTGAAACTATAATTTCCTAAAATTGTATCCCCAAATTCAATATTTTTCCTTTTTACCGTTGAGTCTGTGCATGTTTGCCATATGTGCACCATCATTTCCAGGAAAATGTTAAAAACGGGTAAACCTCAATTTATTATCCATACGTGAAAATTTATTGCCCTGATTTATTACTCTCTCTGTATTTGCAACGGTAAACTCTACACTAATCCCTCTATATATTCCCCCATTTCCTTTATCAGTTTTCAGTCCATCGATCTCCTTATTTTCTTCCTCTGAAATTCTGAAAATAAGAAAGAAGTTGTTAAAAACTCTCCAACGTTTCTTGTTTTAATTTCCAGCATGGCTGATTATCAGAGTCGTGTTTGTCTTTTTCTAGTGTTCTTTTCGGCTTTTATAACGCTTTCTTCACATGCTTTTCAGTTCACTGTTGGGGGCAAAGATGGATGGGGGCTTAACCCTTCTGAAAATTACAATCATTGGGCTCAACGGTTGAGATTTCAAGTCAATGACACACTCTGTAAGCTTTTTTTTTTCTTTCTATTAAGGGATAATTACAAAAAAGTACCTACAAAAAAACCCAGCTAACTTTCAAATTTACAAAAAGTACCTTGAGGTTTGATTCACCCTTAAAATTAATTGGTAAACTGTAATATTTTTATAAATATAAGGGAGAATTTTGAAATATGTTTTGCTTATGAAAGGGGTAAATGTTAGACAAAATAAAACCTCAGGGATATGTTTGTAATTTTAAAAGTTAGCTGGGTTGTTTTTTGTAATTAGGTTAAACTTCAAGGGTACTTTTTATAAGAACCCTTTTATTAATTTATGTTTACTAAAACGATTGATTTAAGGGATAATTACAAAAACGCCCCTGAGTGTTGGGCAAAATATATAAAAAAAAAAAAAAAACTAGAGATTTTGGAATTACGCAAAAAAACCTTGACGTTTAATTTCATCTTATATTTCCCTTTCGTAAACAGAAAAACATTTCAAAAACCCCATTGATATTTATAAAAATATTACAAATACGGAATACCCCTTAAATTTTAGACATAATCAAACCTTATGGGTTGTTTTGTAACCGTGAAACATCTTTGGGTTTCTTTTGTAATTAGCCAAAACTTTAGTGGTGTTGTTGTAATTATTGATTCAATTGAAAATTATCTATTTTTTCTTTTTATTATAAATTTTGGGTTAAATTTTTTGTAGTGTTCAAATATAAGAAAGGATCAGATTCAGTGCTTGTGGTGAGCAAAGACGATTATGACCAATGCAACACTGGAAATCCTATACTAAAAATGGACGATGGAGATTCAGTCTTCAGATTCGATCGATCTGGGCCGTTCTTTTTCATCAGCGGCAACAAATCCAATTGCGGCCATGGCGAGAAGCTGATCGTCGTTGTTTTAGCCGTCAGGAACCACCCATGGTCGCCGCCGCCAAAGTGGTCCCCATATTCACCGGCTCCGGCTAGCTCACCGGCTCAGGGTCCCGGTTACGGTCCCTCGGCGAATTCAACACCGGACGGCGATTCTCCGGCGGCCGTTACGGCGGCACCCCCGCCGCATCGCTCGTTTGCGGCGCCAGCTTGGAGTCGTTCGGTGGTTTTGGTGTCGACGGTTTCGGTTGTATTGAATGTGTGCTTGGGTGGTTTTATTATTTCTTTTTAATGTTTTTTTTTGGTAATTTAGGTTGTTTAAGAGTTTGCGATGTTTATTTAATTTATTTTTGGTAGGAATATTTTGTTTTGCGTTTTTTGTCCTATATATTTATTTGTTATTTGAGGTTAAATTTCAGCAAATTAGTTCGAATTCATCTACAGATTAACTGAAGTTTACTTGTATGGAAATACAAACAATACGTTATGGAAATACAAATGATACGTTATGGAAAGAATCAACACGTTAATTAATACGTTATGGAAATATAAATATAATAGGAACCTGTTATATTTCTGATTAGAAATAAGAAACAACACGTTATGTCAATACAAATACATACAAATACAATAGAACATGATCTACATAATTAATTTTAGATTTTTGACATAGAAGAAGATTTTAAATAATTTACAGAACTCGTGTATAGGAAAGTATAGTTTGAAGAAAAAGAATTGTGTGAAAATATTAGGGTTGTAAATTAAATGAACCGAGCCCGAACGAACGATGGTTGTTCGTGTTTGTTCGTTTATTTTAAAAGGTTGCTTGTGTTCGTTTGTTTAATAATCGAACATGTTCACGAACGTTCACGAACATCCTCATTAATTATTTAATTGTTCATGAACAACTATATGAACATGTGTATAAGATGTTAAGGCAAAACTGTTTTTTTAGTCCACTAAGTAGAGTCACTCGGAGATTTAGTCCTTTTTTTTCTCAACTTTGAGTTTAGTCCTTTAAATGGACAAAATTCGGACTTTTAGTCACTGCTATAACAAAAATGTTACTCATAGTGGATTATCTTTAATTCAAACTTTAAATATATTTTAGAAAAATAGAATATTGTTCATGATAAAAAAACGAGTTTTAATTTTATACTTTTAAATGTTTTATTTAAATTATGAATTTAATATTTAGAATTAAAAAAGTTTATTTCCTTAAATATTTTACTAAAAAAATCTTTTACTAAAACTATAAATAAAATAAAAATAGTTTGCAATATTAATAATTTCATATTTTATAAATATAGAAATTATTTTAAAAAGAAGAAAAGTACTATTAAAATATTTTATATTTCTAAGTAAAAGTATACTTAAATTACAAATATATAAATATTAACAAATTATACATTTTCTCAAAAAGTATAAATGGTTATTCAAACTTTAAAAATATTAAAATAAATATTATTTCAATTTCTATTTATTTATATTTTGCTTTTATTTTTAATCAAACATTATATATTATTAGTACTAATAATTACCAAGTACTAATAATTAGTTATTATAATTACCAAGTACTGATAATTCTTTTCAAGTATACTGTATATATATGTATGTTATGCATATGTATGTAACATGTGTATAGTAATGTATATGCGTATATATATATATATGTATATATATATATAATGTTTGATTAAAAATGGAATAAAAATATAAATAAATTGAAATTGAAATAATATTATTTTAATATTTTTAAAGTTTGAATAACCATTTATTCTCTTTGAAAAGATGGATAATTTGTTAATATTTATATATTTATAATTTAAGTATACTTTTAGCTAGAAATATAAAATATTTTAATAGTATTTTTCTTATTTTTAAAAATAAATTCTATATTTATAAATTATGAAATTATTCAATATTATAAACTATTTTATTTTATTTATAGTTGAATTGAATATATTTCCAATAACTATATGTGAATTTTATATTTTTTATTATTTTTGAAATCAATAAGTAACTTAAACCAAAAAAGGGAATACAAATAAATATTTTTTTTGAAATAGTTTTAGTAAAAAAATGTGTTAGTAAAATATTTGTAGGAAGTAGATTTTTTTTATTTCTAAAATATGAAATTCACAATTCAAATAAAAATTAAAAGTATAAAATTAAAACTCATTTTTTTTATCATGGATAATATTCTATTATTTTTTAAAATTTATTTAAAGTTTGAATTAAAGAAAATCCACTAGCAGTAACATTTACCTTGTTATAGCGAAATGACAGGACTAAAAGTCCGAATTTTGTCCATTAAAGGACTAAACTCAAAGTCGAGAAAAAAAAGCACTAAATCTCCGAATGGCGCCACTTAGAGGACTAAAAAAATAATTTTGCCAAAATGTTAAATACACCTTGTTCATGAACACTCAACTCAAAATAAATGAACATTATGATGATTGCAAATGTAAATATGTTGCAATATTAAACTAAAATAAGCTTATTTTTCATAATAAAATAGCGAATATTAAGCACTAAATGTATAATTAATAATTAAAAATAAATAATAAACAAACATCAAACGAATACTAAATGAACATGTTCGTGAATAGTTCATAAACATAAACGAATTAATTTTCTTGTTCATTTATGTTTATTAAGCTTAATAAACGAACATAAACAAACGCTTAACCGAGCTTGTTCACGAAATGTTTGTCGAAAGCTACGTTCGTTTACATCCCTATAAATTATATGCTCTAGCTATTTAAAACTCGGGGAAAATACAAAATTAGTCTTGTATATATAGAAGTGTTGCAATATTAGTCTTGTAATTTTTGAAGTCAGGATTTCAGTCATGCATGTTTTGTTTTTCCCTAGTTTTGGTCCTGTGAGTTTTGTATTTGTGCAATTTTAGTCCTATAAGTTTGAAGTTTAATTTTACAAATTTGGTCTTGGAGGCTATTCAATATTTTACCAATTCACAAAAGACAAAAAACTAATATGATACGGTCTCACGGATTAACTTGCTTTGATTTGTAGAATGGGTTGAATCCATTTCACGAACTTAAATACGTGAGATGGTCTTACATGAGACTTACTCGCCTATAATTGCATAATTTCAAACAAAATTTGTACGCTGAAAGATTCAAATGTAAGTAGACGGAAGCAAATTAATAACTCACAACAAATGCACTGTAGTAGTGGATATTCAAACTACATTTGATATGAACACTATGATCATGTATACAAATTTTATTTCAGCTCGTGCCTGTTTGAAATGATGTCAAAAATGTACACGTCACATGTATTCATAATACTTATATACGAGATGAAACACAATATAAAATAGATTGAAGTAAACAATTTATTGTAACTCCATCCATCCATGTCATGCATTTAGTATTTGTCTCTTAGTTTTTTTGTAACTCAAAAAAAAAAAAAAAATCCAAGTACAAAAAGAAGTTAAACAAATAACTTAGTACATATTATGTATATTGAATTGACCAAAACAAGTTGGTAATTGTATGCCAAGGGCAATGGATCTGTTACAAGCATTACAATCACTAATACAATTTAAACAGTGAAAAACAATCCTTTATTCCTCAGCCTAATCTTGAAATTTGATCAACTCCAATACACAAAAATAAATTAAATAATACACATAAATAAAAAAAAATTAAATAACACACACAAATAAAAATAAAAAAAAATAAAAAAAATCCCTTATTCCGTCTCTGTTTCTCATCATCATCCCCAATAATCCATGCTGGCAATTTCAATTAATTATATTTTCAAATCACCAATCTCAACGGTTAGTTCTAGCGCACCTGGTGGCCCGCGTGCATCCACGTTTGTACGGATTGGCCTTCTGGTGGCCGCGGCAGTTATAGTACGACTGGCCGCGCTGGTTGCAGGGCACACTGTTCCTCTTCATAGCGCCGTAACTGATGTACCCACGGCCGCCCAGCTGCCGCCGTGCAGTCTCAGATTCCATCATCATCTCCTCGTCGAAATCGAGGGCGTCCGCCACCATCCCGTGGCCATCGGGCTCCGCCATATGCGCCGCCGCCGCGTCAAATGTCGAGTAGTCGCCCGATTGCGCCACCATGGCCATGGCGGCGAACGCGACCACTAGGATTGCCAACACGAATCGGAAATTAGCCATCGGAAATTAATCTTTTGGTTGTTTTGCCGGGGACAAACAGTTTTCAGATTAATTTAGATGGCTCTCTTTTGATTTTTTTCTTTTTTAAGTCCTCTCGGTGCGATTTTATTTTACTTTATTTTCTGTTGGGATTTATTTTCCTCAGCCCGCTTTTCGCAGGGTGAGAAAGAATTGCGTTTTTGTTTTGTGGCGGGGGAGACGAAGAGATTATGAATGGTGAATACGCGGGATTTTAGGTCCCGTTTTTGGCTCCCTGTTTTTTTTACGTGTGGGGTGTAGAGAAAATATTGGATTTTGGGGTTGTATAATGTTTATAATTGGTGAATTGGTTTGTTGACCTGAGGAAAACCCGTCAAAGGAAAATAGGATAATGAAGGGAAAAAAACAGATGACTAAAATAAGAATAAATTATCCGATATTTGTGTCAGAAAAAAGACAGTGTAATTACTGTATCATGGATTTAAATTCATGAGACAGATCCAACTCATTTTAGAAATCAAAGTAAATTAGATCTAAATCCGTATGAGTTAGCTAATACGGGTCATTTTATGATCCGTCTTATGAAATTAATCTGTGAGACCGTCTAATATAAGTTTTTGTTATTATAGACAGTGCCAAATGCAAATGTATAAGGCACTTAATTAGCTAGGATCATCAACACAATATGAATTTCTCATTGCAAATATCAATTTTCAATATTTCACCACCAAAACCAAATTAGAACCAAAAGAAAAAGTTTATTTCTGTAAGCCCTTTAGAGAACAAGCAAATGCATGTCCACGTGCTATTTCATGTATCCGAACACCGTCAATGAGATGTTTTGATTCAAAATGTGTTTCATCTCTTCTTCAATCACATTGATGATTACCGCTTGTATAAAAACCACATACTAAATTTCCATAATTTAGGTTTGATATATGTTTCAAAATTAGTATGATAACTTTTATACACGTGACAATCATACCTACGGTGAAATACGAAATAAAATAATAGAAGATATAATGTGCCAAATGACAACATATAGTACGGCCCATTTTCAAGAAACTCTAGGGGATCAACCAATTGACCACTCAAAATTTTCCACTGTTGACATTTTCAGTTTTGGCCCCTAGCAAGATTAAAAAATTACTTTGATATATAACACGATTCTCATGTTACGTGAAAATTATAAATAATCTGCCAATCAACTCACTATGAGGTATATAACTAGCCTGCTGCAACCGCAAAGACGTGTTTTATATTATTCATCAGCTTCGCTGTTTCTCGAGACATACTTATCACTGCTAAATGCTAATTACGACGAAGAAAATTTGCGGCCTACATTGAAAGGAGATGAGACAATGATGGGGAGTGAGTTGCAAGTAACAAAATTCTACAATTCTTTTTAAAATAATTCAAATATATTATTTCATAAATAAATGTGATAGAATTTCTTAATTTTTATCTTCAATAAAGTAATTCATTCTCGAATTTTGTTCATGTTTTAATAACTCTATATTATATATATATTTTTTGTTTTTGAATATATTTAATTTCATTAGATAATATAATTTTTATAAATAATCTCCACTCGTAAATGTATTAGTTTTTATGAAATAATTTAGTACTTTGTATCAAAACAATTTCCAAATCAATTGAGGGTTTTAAAGACGAATTTTGCCATGTAAAGAAAATTTGATCCATTTTTCTTTTCAAAATTAACCCAAATAATACACAAGTTAAATTAGCTAGAATCCAACCCATGTTGGATCCACTTACTTTGATCCGTTTTGAACAGATCCATGTTGGGCTCAATCCATTTATACACGACCTGCCCAGCAATTTGCTCTTGCTCCCTAGATCTAATAGTCCATTGACGCCTGCCCCAAGTCCCAATAATACAATATAATTTTTCTTGGGTAAATTAATCTTATTATTTCCAATCGACTCTACCCCATGGGCCATGGCCCATGTCATTATATTTTTCCTATATGAGTAGCATATGATGACCTAATTACTTTATTTTATTTCACTTAAGAAAATACAATATCTATTTTTGTTGTAATAGTCCAAGACCAAGTTCGGCTCCTGGAGGCAAGCTTCGACGCCACAAAGAAGCTCGAGCCGGAGCGAAAGTTCCAGCTGGCGCGTGAGCTGGGTGTCCCCCCACGACAGATCGCCATTTGGTACCAGAACAAGAGAGCCCGCTGGAAGAATCAGAGCCTGGAGCTGGACTTCGGCGCGCTCCAGCTACGGCTCGACGCGGCGTTAGCCGAGAAAGAGCAGCTCGAGAAAGAAGTCGACAGTCTCCGAGGAGAGCTTAAGCGGGCTCAGGATATGCTGTTTGGTTCTAGTCGACAGGCACAAGCCGCGCCGCCGGTTTCGTCTCAGCTGTCGAGCTGCTGCGATGATGGAGCCGCCAGCTCGAGCCTGAATGATGACGTGGGTTGCTCGGCTAATTGGGCAAATGGGGAAGCTTTGCAATATGAAGAGCTTTATGCTTGTTTGATGGTGGGTGCTTCTAAGGGATTAAACTGTGGTCCGATTTCAGACACGGTGAAGGAGAGAGATTATTGGGTGTAAATTAAAAAGAAATTGAAAAAAGAATTAAAAAAAAAAGAATTGGGGAAGTTAATTAGTTTGTTATAGTATATGCATGGAATCATGATCAGGTTTGATCAATAAATGTGTACAATTACGTACATATATACATGATTATATAATGTTTCGTCTCGTATTGCATTTTTTTTAAATGCACATTAATTTTAATTTGTATTTATGATTAACATAAATGTGTAAATTGATGTATAAGTATCTATATATATATATGTTGTTTATTTATGTTATATTAGAAAATTGAGTAGAATTTTCAAATGGTTAAAAATGTTTGAGGAATATTCATCTATCAAAGATTGGTAATCCACTATGATATATATTATATTCTTTGAGAGGAAAAGGATGTCAAATCCTTTTGCTACCTGGAGCCAACTTGACAGTTGAAAGTTGAAGCTGCTCAACTGATATATCTATGTATGGGATTAAAACGAAATATTTTCTTTTTTTTTTCCCTTTGAGGAAGAAGGGAAAAAAAAGAAAGTTTGGAGCGCGATATATTTATTATTTATTAGATTTTCCTGCCATGATTTTGATTACAAAAAGATTTAAATCTGAATAAATTAATTTAAAATATTTTATATTAATTAATTTAGAATTGAACATATATTAAAAATAGTTATTTAATAATATATATGTTTATGTAAACTATACTTATTCTTATATACAATTGTCATGTGATATATCATATAAAAATAATATATAGTATTTTAATATTAGATAGATTATAACTTAACATGAATTAAATTATAATTATTTAATAATGTATTCATATATTTTTGAATAAATGCAAAATATTATTAAAAAAGAAAATATAGTGTACTGCTTACAAGCCAAACAGCGAGCTTTAAAAAAGGGGTCTCGCTAAAACCCATCAAAATAAAACTCAATGGGAAAAACCTTTGATAGGAAAAAGAGTACCCCATAAAAAAACAACAGAAATAACTTTAAATCTCAATCGAAATGATGGACGTTTATTTCTAGAGGATTTTCGAAGGAAATTGGCATGTGTTTGTGTTGCATGAGCTTGAGTATCCTCCTGATGGTCTGTTGTATCCTGTGGAATATGGGCCCAGGATCCTCCAGCCACAATTGTCATAGCGTTCATAGATTCTGACGAATCACTTAAGTGAATGACAATCGGAGCAGTTGAAGAGTCGCCTAACTTGGTCTTTAAAGCTTCCAGTTTGTCTGCATCATCTTGATCGTCTTCATCCGCCATATCTGACCAACGTTTTCGGGCAGCAACGACCATAGCCTTGAACCCCTCAGGAAGATCATTGGAGCTAAGGACATGCATAATCATTAAAAGGAATGCTATTTGAAACTATTTTCATTCCACGTTGCAAATTAGCCTATCCATGTTCATCCAAATTTGTTGCTTGTGGTTGATGAGAAACCATGGGTCTGTCTGTTGCTAGTATTATATTCCGAAGTCATAATCCGATTCTCATTATTAGATTTTTGCTCCAAATTCGTATTATCACATGTCACATCATATGAATCAACACCCAGAATAATGGATTCACATATTATTAATATTATTTTTATAATATCTAATCTACACTTATAATATATATTTTTTGAATATATAACATAAATATATTCAAACAAAGTATTATTTGCCAAGTAATGTACAAATAAATATAATATACGTGTAACAAACGTTTTACTTCAAAAGTACCAAGTATTTAACGACACTACAAAATATGTATAGGAGATGACAATATTTTTCAATTAATCATACATACAAGTACTATTCGGGCATAAATACGAGCTTTGACTAACAGGTGAAAGAGGTACATTTTCATTTCAATCTTATATCATAAACACACACACACACACATATATATATATATAAATAAACTTATAAAAAGTTTTGTCATTCTTATACAGAAGTGTAATAAAAATATTTTCAATTTTAGAAATATTGAAAATATAAAAATTGAGATACAATATGGAATCAATATGTTGCACAGTGCACACAATCTCAATTCTCAAATTACTTGATGATGAGAGCATCCATGAGTGCCAATATTGCAGGAATTAATTAGACGTAATTCCTCCTCCCCAAGAGATTATGACTATTTCTGGAAAGGACGAATGTCTCATAGGCCGAAGTCAGTGTGGGATCTGTGTCTCCAGTTGATGTAGGGATACTCTGGGTCGAAAAAAAAAATTAGACGTAATTAATATAACCTTGACGAAATCAGATTTCACTTTCGTTTACTTTATCCGCAAACTGCTGTCAATTTTTCCCATGCCAATTTGGAAAATGGCGCCGCCTACGTACCAAATCTCAATTTTATATACATATGTATCAAAAAACACCCCTATAAATAATCTCTTACATTTATTGTTTATGGACTTGGGGAACTTGATAACTTAGATCACCTCACCTAGCTGTTGGAAATTTACCACTCAAAAGACATAATTTTATTGATCACTCAAATATTACAAGACACACCTCACCACAACTTCACTCAAACTCAAATATTACTTAGAAGCTTTGCTTCTCACTCACTTGTTTTTCTTTCTTAACTTGATACAAAATGAACCAACAACACCCCCTATTTATACTAAAACTTCATCTATATCAATGACTAAGATTGATTCTCACCAACCTTAATCCAATGGTCATCTTTTATTTCCATCTACCACATTCACCTACCATACCAACAACTTAAAATCAACTACAAAACTCAACTACCACAATTAATTATAAAATAAGTTTATAATTCAACACTCCCCTTTAAACTTATTTTATAATTCCAAGTGAACTTCTCAATCTTGCAAAGTCTTCATACTTCAATGGCTTGGTAAAGATATCGCCTACTTGATCTTGCGACTTCATGTACTTCACTTGAATCTCTTCTCTTGCAATGCATTCTCTCGATGTAATGGTATCGAGTATCAATATGTTTGCTCGATTATGAAATACCGGATTCTTGGCCAAAGCTATTGCGACTTGTTATCAACATAAATCTCTGTTGGATCTTCTTTGTGACATGCTTAATTCTTTTAACAAATTCCTTAGCCATATTGCATGACTAACACATGATGTAGGCGCCACGTGCACTCGACCACATGTTGAAAGAGTGACTATTGGTTGTTTTTTCGATGCCCAAGTGAAAGCAAGATCTCCCATGAAAAATGTGAAGCCGGTTATACTTTTTCGATCATCAAGATCTCCACCCCAATCACTATCATTTGTATCCAACTAGCTTATAATCATTAGAAACCAATAAAATGCAGACGAAAGTTGATTGTACCTTTTAGGTAACGAAGAATTCTCTTGGTCATTTGAAATGTGTGGTGGTTGGATTTTCCATATAGCGGCTCACAAGTCCAATCACGTAAAGAATATCAAGCCTTGTACAAGTTAAGTACCTCAAACATCCAACTAGGCTTTTGAAAAGTGTTGGATCCACTTTATTTGCTTCATCATCCTTGCACAATTTCAATCCACATTCTACTTTGGTGTGTTTATTGGATTGCAATCATCCATCTTAAACTTCTTCAGGATCTCTTTTGTGTAGCCTTCTTTGTGAGATAAAAATCCCATCATCCTTCTCGCTTGATTTCGATTCCGAGGTAGTGAGCCATCAACCCAATATCGGTCATTTCAACTCCTTTGTCATTGCTTTCTTGAATTCTTGGAACAAGCCTATATTGTTCCTGTAAAAATCAAATCATCAACGTGATAAGGACAAATTAAAACATCACTATCCTTGTTCTTGATGTAAAGAGCATGTTCGTAGGGACATTTGGTGAAGCCTTTCTCTTGCAAGTATTTGTCAATTCTACTATTCCATGCTCTCCTTTGCTTGCTTCAATCCGTAGAGAGCTTTCTTTAACTTCAAGACTTTGGCTTTTCTTGTCCTTCAACCACATAGCCCATTGGTTGTTCAATGTAGACTCATTCCTCTAGTACTCCGTTAAGAAACGCCGACTTTACATCCATCTCGATGTATTTTCCACTTATTTTGGGCCAAAGAAATGATTAGTCTTATGGTTTCTAAACGTGCAACAGGAGCAAATACCTCATCATAGTCAATGCCACTCTTTGACTATAACCTTTTGCAACAAGCTCCGCTTGTACCTTTCAACTTCTCCTTCGGCATTCTTTTTCACCTTGTACACCCATTTTACACCGATTGCTTTATGACCTTTGGGAAGTTGAGCAAGCTCCCAAGTGTCATTTTTCTTGATGGATTTAATTTCTTCATCCATTGCATCTCCCCATTTCTTATTTTGAGTAGCTTCTTCAAAGTTCACTGGCTCACAATCTGAATGACAAAATAGGGTGAGATTTTCGAGCTTATCGATTCTCTCATGCGAGCTCTTCCGGACTTCTTGACGCTCTTCATTTCTCTCAACTAGGAAAGATGGTGGTGATTGTGAAAATGACGGTGATGTTGGTGGTGTAATGGGTTCTTCTCCGATTGCTCAACAATTACTTGTTCATCATCTTCGAATTCGGAACGGTTTGTAATCTTTGGCATGTGTACCCCAATCCCATTCGCTTTCTTCATCAAAGATAACATCTCGACCGGTGATTATCTTTCCATTGATGGGGTTATATAGTTTGTAGCCTTTGGAGTTATTATCGTAGGCCGGCGAAGATGAACTTCGCTTATCATCCAACTTGCTTCTTTGTTCATCCGGTACATGTACATGAGCTATCTTCCAAAAACTCTTAAATGAGAAATACCAGGCTTTCTCCCATTCTATGCTTCTTGTGGTGTCTTGCCCCACACGCTTCTTGTTGGTGAGCGATTTGACAGATAAACCGCACACGCCACGCCTTCCGCCTAACTCCTTTGGCATTTTCTTGCTTTTGAGCATACTTCGTACCATGTTGAGAATGGTTCGATTCTTTCTTTCTCGCAACTCCATTCTCATTGGGGGATCTAGAACAATGAAGTGGTCGTCGATTCCATTTGCTTCACAAAACTCTTGGAATTCCTTCAAGTGAATTCTCTCCTCGATTCTCATGGCTTTAATGTGAAGACCACTTTCTTTCTCCACTCGCCGCCTTAAACTTTTTGAATGCTTCAAACACTTCTCGACTTCCGCTTCAAGAAATAAACCCAAGTTTTTCTTGAAAAATCATCAATGAATAGTAGAAAGTAATTACTTTTACCGAATGAATTTGGCTTGATAGGACCACAAACATCGCATGTATGAGCTCAAGTGGCTTTTGGGATCCGGAGTTTGACTCTTTTGGAAAGCTTTGCACGAATTGCTTCCCAAGTAAACATCCTTCACAAAGTCGATCGATGGGATCTGAGGTAAACCTCTCACCATATTCTTCGCATAGTAACTCGAGTCCTCCAAAGTTGAGATGTCCAAATCTTAGATGCCACAACCATGATGAATCTTTATAGCACATCTTGAGACACTTTGCTACATCGGTTTGAATGTTGAGCGTAAACATTCTATTTCTTGACACGGGTACCCTGGCAATCAAGTTATTCATATTGTCTCTTATAGAATGGTTATTGTCTTTCAAATGAATATCATAACCTTTCTCTAAGAGTTGTCCCACTCAAAATATTTGTTTTCATGGTGGGTACATAATAAACATTAGAAATAAATTGATGCCTCTCATCTTTCAAGCGAATAAGTAGGGTGTTCATTCGGTTAATTTGGTTAACCATTAACCGAAATATTGAAAACCGAATTAACCGAATTTGCTAATTGGCAAAACCATTAACCGAACCGAAATTACATTTACCGAATTAACCAACCGAATTATATTTCGTTAATTCGATCGATTAACCGAATTAACCAAATTTCTTTAAAATACAAAAATATATGTTGTATATATAATATATGATATAAATAAATAAATATAATTCATAGAAAGTTATTTAAAATAAAAAAAATAATTTTTATATATAGTATATGATATAAATAAATAAAAATATATGTTATATATTATATATAATTATAATTATATATAAAATATATGTTTTACATAATATTTCGGTTAAATCGGTTAATTCGGTTAATTTGAATTTTCGAACCGAATTAACCGATAAATCAAATTCTTCAAAACCTTTAACCATTCACCGAACCGAAATAATTCGGTTACCGACCGATTAACCGAATTGATTCGGTTAACGGTTAACCGAAAAAAAATCGGTTAATTGAACACCCCTACGAATAAGGATTGTACCTTTTCCTTTTACTGCTACTTTAGAATCATCACCGAAAGAGACATTGCCCACTTACAGATTCATCAAGTTCTACGAACATTGTTCGCCTCCCACACATATGATTGCTAAGACTGTATCTAGGTACCATGTGTCATCTTGACCTTCACCGTTATCGTTTCATGCTAGAAGCAAAACATTAGCACCATCTTCTTTCTTTTCTTCCACCAAATTGGCTCTCTCATTAACTCGAGTATTGGGATTTCTACAATCTTTGGCGTAATGACCAAACTTTTGACAATTATAACATTAAACTTGAGATTTATCATACCTCGAGTATGAATTTCCTCTTCCACGGCCTCTTGTGGAACTTTCTCCTTGCATATAGTTGTTGTTGTTGAAATTATTGTTTGAATTCCAACCTCGTCCACGACCTCGACCTCTTCCTTGTCCACGACCTCTTCCACATTGACTTCTATTATTGTGGAAGTTTTCTTCATTCTTGGTTGGCTGGACTTCTGTCTTAAGGAGTTGATCTGCAACACCCTTTTTCTTCTTCTTTTCTTCATGGGCTTGCAGTGAACCAAGGAGTTGTTCAATTGTCATAGTTTCGAGGTCTTTAGTTTCCTCGATGATAGTTGTAATACTATCAAAATTTGCATCCAAAGATCGTAAAATTTTCTCCATAATGACTACATCTTCTAGTTTTTCACCATTTCTTTTTAGTTGATTAGAAACGGTTAAAACTCTAGAAAAGTAATCAGAAACAAGTTCACCTTCTTTCATTTGCAGTGAATCAAACTCTCTTCTCAATGTTTGTAGTCGTACCTTTTTAACTTTCTCTTCTCCCTTGTAAGAGACTTGAAGTTTATCCCACACTTGTTTAGCAGAGGTAGCACTTGAGATTTTCTCAAAGCCATCATCATCTAAAGCTTGGTAGATGAGGAAGAGAGCCTTCTTGTCTTTCTTTCTCGAGTCCTTCAAACTATCCTTTTCTGTAGAGGATAGTGTTGACTCGTCTTTAGTCTCTTCATAGCCTTTTTCCACGACTTCCCATACGTCATGTGCTCCGAGAAGTGCCTTCATTTTGATACTCCAGTTTTCAAAGTCGTTTCCCTTAAGTTGTGGAACTTGGAATGATGCCACACTCGCCATGTGAATTGAAGATTCTAACTAACAAATGGACTGGAAAAGAATCTTGGATTTTTTTTTACTTGGTCAACGGTCAACCCTTGGTCAACTCGCAGTCAACTATCAACTTCACTTGGTCAACTCTATGAGTTAACTCAATACTCTCAACCCGATCTCACTATGTATAAAATCTCAAGAAATTTTTTTTCTGATGTGGAAGATCAGTCAAAGCTGCAACCACAGAGCATACTTAGAATTTCACGAGATTTTACAACCGTGGCTCTGATGCCACTTTGTTGGAAATTTACCACTCAAAAGACATAATTTTATTGATCACTCAAATATTACAAGACACACCTCACCACAACTTCACTCAAACTCAAATATTACTTAGAAGCTTTACTTCTCACTCACTTGTTTTTCTTTCTTAACTTGATACAAAATGAACCAACAACACCCCCTATTTATACTAAAACTTCATCTAAATCAATGGCTAAGATTGATTCTCACCAACCTTAATCCAATGGTCATCTTTTATTTCCATCTACCACATTCACCTACCATACCAACAACTTAAAATCAACTACAAAACTCAACTACCACAATTAATTATAAAATAAGTTTATAATTCAACACTAGCTACTGTGAGTCTGCTATAACCATGATCAGTAGGAGTGTTTAACAAATTGAATTATGTTGAAAACGTTTTTTTAAAATCCAAATTCATTGAATTTTATTGAATTACGAAAAATAATACCTGAATTAGATTTTTTTTTTTTTGATAATCCAGATACCCGAGTGCGCCAGACCGACTAATCCCTGGACACATCGTCCTGCATAGAGGCCCAACAGGATGAATCGGGGGATGTACCCGAGTGGTCGAGTGGAACCGTAATCCAATCGCCTCTATGCCATGCGATTGACTCGGGTGACGTGAGAGTTGCTTTAGCCGAGAATCGAACCCACGTGGTTGAAGGACAACGAAGAATTTGCCTAGCCCTCTTTACCACTCAGCTATGCTCTCCTCTGTGGGCAATAAAAACGATTTTTGATCGAATGGAACATGTGTCTCATTCGAGTAGCTTGATCATTTTAGTTTTTACACATATTTTTGTCTTTTTTTAACTAGGTGAATTTGTCTCGAGTGGAGTTTTAAATTTTGTGGGGTGAAAAAAATATGTTCAAATTTGGTTTGTTATGTTAACAAGTTTAAATGAGCTTTAAGCAATCGATCAAGTCGAGATCAAATAACTTGATTTGTTTTACTTGTAAATTAATTTTATTTTGACTTTTATCAATAATCAAATTAACATCTAATATATATGGATCAACCTTGTGCTTTAACTTGTGCTTTCATAGCAATTGGTCCGAGTTCGATCTCATATGAGTGTGTGTCTCCGATACTGTACCCACTAAAAAAACACTATTTATAAATATGACTAAATGTACGTATATAGTAGTTATTACTAAAAACAACACTTTCTTACGTTCAAATAGGGAAATCAGAATTATAACAAGTTTCCTATTTCTCATTAATCACGCATTTCTATGTAAGTACTACTGTTTTATTTCCCCTTTGCAAATTCTAAGTACGCTCTAGGACCTATTGACTATTTAATTTCTCATTAATCACCCTAATTCATTAGGGATTTGACCTTGAGATGTTGTCATTCTCATTAAAATATTATATTTATATCTCATGGTGATAACTGATATTATTTGTATTCAACATTTTTTTGTCAAGTTAAATAAAAAAAATATCAGAAATTCGTAGAAATATAATCCGATCCAGTTAGTAAATATATATATTGAATTAAAAAAATTATGAATGTCTTACACCAGATATTTTTGTTTTAGACAAATAGTTCAATTTACATGTATTAATACAATATACTAAATATTAATTCACAACTAGCTAGGCAGTAGTAGCAATTAAGGGATTCACAAGGGGAGGGTCCCCACCATCCTGGCCATTATCTCAGTTTGCATCTATGAACATAATTTGACTAAATTAAATTGCAAGTGGCACAATTGACAAATTGGTGATACTTGAATATGAATTGATTTTGTTGACTTATTTTCATTTACCACTTATCAGCAATCAACATTTCTTTGGTTATTGACTTTTTGTGGTGTGCCATTCACAAACTGCAATTTTTGGATTTGTGTGGAGTGCTTTGAGAAAATATACTTTTTTTAAAAAAAAAAAGAATTTTACAATTGATAACAAAGATTAAAATTACAAGATCTAAAAAATCATAAATCTATATAAATTTAAAATAAAAAAATAATGTAAATCCATATGAATCTAATTGATTCAGCAGAATTAGTAAACTGCAATATCATTTGACAAATAACTATTTACTAAGTAGGGTGCCAGCAAAAATTTGAAATATCATTACAAACGTCTTCAATTCTGACTTCTTCTTATTTTAATAAAGAAAATTCATATAACTTAATAACTTCAATACTCTCTAACTTGATGGGCACATAAAAGTTGATCACAATAAGTAAGAAACATTATCGTAGGGTATTGAACATTATTTTGGCTCAAAATTTAATTTACATACATTTACAAAGAACAATTTGATACATTCATACATTAAAAAAAATTAGTTAAGCTACTATGGCAATTAATTCTGAAATCATTACATTTTTCGACAGTTCTTTCAAATATATATTCACCATCTTTACTATTTGAATAATTTTCTAATTTTATAAAGTGTGGTACTTTTTCAAATTACAAATTTGCCCTCGAACGCCGTACACATACAAACACATCACGGTATTTCCCTCCAAATAATCGAACCAAAAGGATTTCCACTTCAAAAACGAAAAAAAAGGTCCAAAAAGATCGAAAATCTGCAATGGCGTCGACCTCTGCTCCTCGCAACAACGCCGCGTATGGAAGAATTACGTCAGCGGCTTCGACACTTTACTCCGACAACCAGACTCTTATCGCTGTAAGCTTTGTTCGGCTCAATTTCTTATCCTAACAATTTCAATTGTTAAATTTATGTTAGTTATCTGGAATCTGATTTAGTAAGACTTGTTTCAGGAAATTAGGAAGGCTACGATTATGATGAAAGAAATAGCTGTTGATTTTGAGAGGGATAACAAATCCGAAGAGGTATTTTCAGTGCTTAAACCCTAGCCTAATGTTCAAGTGTTTGGGAGATTTTGGATTTGTTGTCTTTAATGATTGGGTTGAAAGCATTTTCTTTAAATGTAAAATGGCTCTGAGTTTATATATGAGAGAACCCCCTGTTATTTTGTTAAATTGTTTTTTAGAATTTTCTTTTCTTATTGATCTCATCGTTGCAGATAATTGGAATCATGAATGTAAGAGTGTGTACTTATCTGAGTTCTGACACATCCTTAAATTACAAATAGAAAGCATATCATTGGACAGGTTGTGGATGGTGAAATTGCCTTATATTTTGGCCGTATGCTTTTGAGTTGATCATTACTATAAATCGTTTTTTTTTTTTTTCATGCTCTTGGACTTTAAGAAGCGATTATGTATGATTTTCAGGTATGTTAATCACTTCCATTGTGTTTATAGATTACTTTCAATCCCTCTAGTTTGATTGTGAGGGTATTTCCTTTGCTGACTGCCCTGTAAAATTACATTGTAATATGAACAGGATATTTTCCTGCTTTCTCATACTGTTAGAAGTGCGTATGAGCCTAGTTTTGATACAGGAGCTGTTACAAGTTGATTGTGATGATGAATCTTTTTTCCATAAAACCACCAAATGTTAACCGAAGAATTATAGTTACTGGATAACAAGTAGCTATTGTTCTTTCAAATAGTAAAGATGTTATTTAATGTATTGCAGGTGAAGGAGCTCGAAGATGGGCTTCTTGAATTGGTGAAAGCCTCTGATGAGTGTACTCGTCTTTCCAATGCTATCCAATCTGTCGGAAATGAATACCAGCCTGGGGATGGGGTAACTTATGCCTGGAGTCTTACTTGAGGGGTTTGACATTATATTTGATTATTTTACAGCTCATAATTTTTTTTCCTGATATATGTTGTTTGGACTATTGTTTGTGGGTACAGCTAACCAACTTCAGCAAGCTCTTTGATGATAAAATTGAAAAATCAAAAGCTGATTCATCATCTGTCTCACAGAACCATCCATGGTTACGGCAGTTCCGTGAAGCTATCTGGGTATGTTTATAAACGCGAAGGAGCTATTCTCTCTTAAATTTTATAGGCGGCAATCAAAGTAGCTATTTTTGTTGTATCTTATCATTGTTTTACAACTCATACTCAATCCTTTAAAATGTTTCTTGTTCTTGTCAGGACTTTTTACCTTATAGAAGTGATGCCTTAATCTTCTCTAATATTATTAGAATGGTGTGGTTTCATTGTGTATTGACATCATAAATGTATTAGCTTTGGAATTGTGAACGTTTATTTTGTGATTTCTATATTCTAGCAGATAACAGATTATCGATGTCCTGATTTGTTCATATACAGAAATGAAGGCTATATTTGTTTGTGTTTCCTTAAAATAACCCCATTTCCAATTTATACACATCTGAATGTATATTACGTTCTCCAAGCATTTCTATCCGCACATTCCCTATTACTTGGAAGTCGGACGTCGGTCACTTCATCATCTTTGTATAAGACAGATAATGAGAGTGTATGGCAAATGATAAGATGGCAGCTTAGCAAACTGCAGAGGGGTACACCTCTATCTTCAAAACAAATTTTTCGAGGGATACTGCATTTCGAGCTTGTGAGACTCACTAGTACAATGAGATAAAATAAATTTGCTCTCTGATACAATTAAAGTGCACTATTTATTAATCAATGTCCTGATTAAGTATATATTGTCAGACTGACAAATTCAAAAACTTGTCTGATGTCGAGGCCAACAGTTAAACCTTGAATATTGTGTCATTGTGTCCACTAAGTAATAAATTTTGAGTTCTTAGTAGGTTACCGAGATATCCGTCAATCTGTTCAAAGTGGAAGAAGTGGCAAACTGTATGGTTTTGTTAGTAGCATTTGATATGACTGGAAGTCTTTAACTTGTGAAGGGCTCCTGTCTGCATTATAACTGTGGATTAAGTAGCAATATTCTGCTCTTAGCTCTTAAAACAAAAAAAGCTTGATAATTAACTTAGCACTTCATTCAGTGGCCAACAACATGTCCGGTCAGTAAGCCCTAAGGTCTGAGACTTGGAAGACTTTCGCATATTTGGTTGGCAGCAGCAAATAGGCCTGTTATGGGCTTATTGACTGTCATCGGACTTAATGTTTCATATAGATTTATATCCCCTTTTTCTTTCATAGAATCTGTTCTGCCACCAGACTTATCCAGAGTCACACACACTAGAACATAGAATATGTAGGGACTTTTTCTAGTTAGAAGCAAACAAACATGAAACATTATCCCATGTAATGTAGTGGAAACGAGAGGTATTTGGTTGAAGATAGTTGCCACATAATGAGTAACCTCCTGCAGAGGCATGCTTGTGATGTAACCTCTGTTGATTCAGGTCCTTGTTTATGTTTACAGTTACGAATTTCTTAAAATTAGGAAGAGATTGTGTAGCATCAAAAATAAAGGCACAATCTCTCTCTCTCTCTCTCTCTCTCTCTCTTGCATATACATGTATATATGCTCTCTGATGATCGATTAATTTTGTACTCAATTTTCCTTGGCACAATTAGTCTGTATATCTTCACTTCAATATGGTTCCTTTTCCACTTACGTAGTTTTCATTGTTATCTGCAGAATGTTCATCATGCAGGACAACCTATGCCAGGTGAAGAGCAGGAGGACATAGTAATGACCAGCACAGAGTGCAATCTTCTGAATACAAAATGCCCACTGACTGGAAAGCCTGTAACTGAACTAGCAGAGCCAGTTCGAAGGTTTTAACTTACTATTATCACTTAAATTCCTCTATTAGGAAAATCTCTAATAAACAAGATACCAGCAGCATTTACTCTGTAAATTTGATGTGCTTTTCAGTAATCATGCTGCCTTATATAGCTTTATTTAAGATGCTTACCCTGCAGGGTTAAGTATCCATTCTCTTACTTTGCAGTACTTCATGATTTTTGATAAGCTGTGGCAAATTGGCTCGTGCTTTTCTCGTTTCTCCTTAAAATATTGAAACCTTAAAGGCCCTTCATATTCATGGTGGTTATTAAGTGAAAGCTTAGTCAGCATAAACTGAGATATTGTCATTGAAATCTCTACTAAACTTTGTGTGTGATATGTTTTGCTACTTGGACAGTATGGACTGCAAGCACATATACGAGAAGAAGCCTATCATGCAACATATAAGGTCGAAGGTTGCACAGGGTAGATGTCCTGTGGCAGGTAAACTGTTTGCTTTCTTTAATAAAATTTACTCTGTTCGCGGAAAACAGCATTGTTGGATTGTGTGTCAGCTTATTTGATAATCTCCTGTTTTCAGGTTGTCCTAAGAAATTACAGGCAGATAGAGTGGTGTGTGACCCATTATTGCTGATAGAAATAGATGAACTGCGCTCAATGAGTAAACAACATGCTAGAGATGATGTGATAGAAGATTTTACTCAGCTTGATGAAGAAGATTAGGTAATGGAGATTGTTATTGCCCCCATTATTAATCATTTGCGTAATAAAAGGTGGCATAACTATTTGATTTATCTACAGCCTTGCTGCAGCCAACAGAAGCTAGGAATTTTCCTTATTCCATGCTACAGTCAAAATGGCTACTGAACTAAAGTATTTCGACTGTATGCTCTTATTCCCAAATTAATTATCAACAGCCCTTTTGTTGATAACAGCTTGTGCTTAAAAGTTGCCTTGCTTTCATATTTGTCTTTCTTGTAAATACTGAGTTTCTAGAAGCAGCTCTGCTCAGTAAAATGATGAAACCTTTTTTTTCCCTCTGTAGTAACTCTTTTTTTCAACTCTCGAATTTATCCTGTGTATCGTAGGTAATTCTGTCCGTTTGTCATCGTGCCTTGGGCGGTGTCTGCAAAAAAGGTTATTTTTTTCAACCTAAATGCCGAGAAATTTTTTTTTTTTTTAAAGTTATTTTATTTGACGTCTTAGTACTTGCATCAATGTGAAACTCGCATGTGATGGAAACACTCGATTATAAAGTTGACTTATAAACCTTAGCTAATAAATAATTGTGGAACCTTGTAATTGTTTCCCTTTTATCTTAAAAATGAACATTATTTGGATATTACATACGATGACCTAATTAAAGAGCTTATAATAAGATGCTAATAAAAAGTTGTAAAAGAGCTTATAAACTGTTTTTTTTTTCTTTTTTAAATAAGGAGATCCCAACTTTCTTCACAAAAAGATCTTATTTTAACAATATATCATTTAATTTTGACCATTTCAATTATAAAATTGTCATTACTAACATCTTAAAAGTTAGGTCACTTATTTGATTAGCTCATTAATTTATTTTGTTCAATCACTTCAACAACTTAATTTTCAAAATAAGATCTAACATCTTATAAGTTCCTAAAACATATTATGATATTTTAAATAAAATTAGTCAAACAACCTCTAACAATGCTAATTAATTTAGCCATCGATTGTAGATGGATTTTGATTTAAATCCTTTAAAATTCTAACAGATTGAAGTTCGAGTGTAGAAAATCGAATATTATTTGTTATCAACTTATTTCGACCCAATCTACTATAATCTCCTCTCTAATGGCTAATGCTATCAACTTATTTCGACCTAATATAGTAAGATAAAAAAAATTATTAGTATTTAGTACTTAAATATTATTTGTTATTGTTTCAAAAAGAAAAAAACCAAAAAAAAATTATTGTTATATTTCTGCTTAAACCCCGACAAAGTAGAAAATTATTTCTCTAAAACCCTCCATTTTCCGCCATGGCAACTTGGAGGCTCCCTTTGCTCCGCCGCACTCTTCTTCTCTCTTCTCCTCCACCACCACTCTTCTTTCAATTCTCCTCATTTTCCACGCCCTTAAAGAAATCCAAATATAAACGTTCATTGGCTCAATGTTCTTCCCTTTCCATGGAAGAATCCACATCCTCCACTCCCATCCATTCAGAAATTCCAAAAACGGGCAGAAATTCTAGCTGGAGACCTATGTGCTTGTATTACACTCACGGTAAATGCACTAAGGTAATGGCTTATGTCTCTTTAATACATGTCGCTAATTGATAAATTCATATGAAATAATTTTGAGAAAATTCTGAATTTTGTACTCTGCTCTTTTTTTTTTTGGGTTTTTTTTTTCTTTTTTCTAATTGGTAAAGATGGATGATCCTTTGCACCTTGAGAATTTCTCTCATAGTTGCTCGTTGGAGCTTGGGGAGAGTGTTTCGGGGTTAAAAAGTCTCCGTTCGCAAGACTTTGATTACTTTCTTGTGCTGGATTTAGAGGGCAAAGTTGAGATTTTAGAGTTTCCAGTGCTGCTGTTTGATGCGAAAACTATGGATGTAGTGGATATGTTTCACAGGTATGAAATATATTTTATACTTGAGCTTCTAATTTTGTTCAAACGTCTCCTTATAACTTATAGGCGAATTTTTTGTTTCTTATTTTGATATTAAAAGTGCCACAATCTGCTTTAGTTTGAGGTGCTTCATATAAACTTTAGGTGGGTTGTTTGTACCTGTATAATAACTGAATTAAATGGCACCATCTGTTGTACTAATGTTCTTCTGTACAAGAACTGTGAGAATCTCCCTATCTAGTTATTCTTATTTATTGAAACATGTAATGGTCGGGAACTTTCAATGCCTCCACCGGGACGTCTTGATACATTTTCTTTTGAATACCTCTGTGAAGCTTGTTATGTGTTATGAGAATTTGCCAGCTTATAGTAATTCAAGTTCTTGTAGAATTGTTATGTGGACAGAGAAGTCCTGAAGACTATGATAAATTGATAATATTATGGATTATTTGGTTGCCATAACTTTACTTGAATACATATCCATAATTTAAAACATAAAAATTGAAATTAATGCCTGAAATATTATTGATGTTTATGTCTTGCATAGGAACAGCTGGTTTTGTTCAATTTATTCTTCTTCATTTCTTAATTTCCTTGCTTAGAAAATGTTATTATACCGCCAAGTTTGTGTTGGCTAAACTGTTTATGGTTACTTATAATATTTCTCTGCTTCTGTTTTTATTTTTACAGGTTTGTGAGGCCTACAAAGATGAGTGAGAAAAGAATAAATGAGTACATTGAGGGGAAGTATGGAGGATTTGGTGTTGACCGGTATGGTATTAGATTTTCTGTTCATTTAGTTGCAAAAAGAGAAACAAAGTTTTAATTATTTGAGTATAGCTTTATAACATGTTTGTTTTTTTCCTCCCACTGATGTACACTGGAAACTCCATTGTCAACTTAGACTCATCGAGGCTGTGTGCTAAAAGTAATAAATTAATGGGTGATTTAGAACATCAGAAGCTCTGCACATAATTCTGAAAGAAGTTTGTGTCTAATCTTTATTAAATATGATGCAGAACTTAGTCATTTTTATATGCTACAGAACTGATTTTAGTTTATGCGTACATGAAGTGTTTGGCACGACACGGCTATAAAGTTTGAGGAGGTTATTGAACACTTTGAGAGTTGGCTGAGAAAGGAGCGAGATGGAAATATTAAGTTATGGAGAGAGGTGGGAGATGGACATCTAAATGGAGCCGCATTTGTAACCTGGTGAGCTGCTTGCTTCAATAACTGTGTGAAAAGTATATGATTGCAACATAAAAAAAGACACCAAAAGAGTATATAAATTTGGTATAGAGCTATCATTTGAATGTTTGGTTCTGCACTCGTTGTAGTCATTGCTTTAACATCAAATATGTGGTTCTATAATGTAAAATAACTTTTTCTTTTTAGTTTTTAATTTATTTCATCTATTCGTTTGTTATTCTGTCGTAAAGCACTGAATGTAAATGATATCATCATGCTGGATAAACCAAGTAAAGATTTTTTAGTTAAACAATATAACAGTTCAAAGAGAGACACACATGAGGTTTCATTTACCGTAGAAAAAGTTAAAACCCCTTTCGCTATATTATTCTGACTACTGCAATCGCTCTATATGCAGTGGAAATTGGGATTTGAAAACCAAAGTACCTCAGCAATGTGAAGTATCAGGAATGAAACTTCCACCATATTTTATGGAATGGATCAATCTGAAGGATATCTACCTGAACTTCTACAATAGAAGGGTGAGTTACATAACATTTTTACTTCCTTAAAATTTCAAATTTTTCTTGCTGTGATAACATTGGCATACAATTAGTTTAACTGGTTGCAGTGCCATATTGTCTCTGAACCTCTCACAGTAACATACTTTGACTGTTTATTTATATAATTTTGATAGGAAAATGGCATTTCTGATATACAGACTTTATTCATCACTAGTTGCATCCAAATTCCAGATCTTGATCCTAATTTGTGCATGTATATATCAGAAATAATATCACAGGATGTTTACTTTTATTTTAGGGATAATTACAAAAACTACCCATGAGGTTTAGCCTAATTACAAAAAACTCAAGTTATTCTTGTTTGGATGCAGGCACCAGGAATGCTTTCAATGATGAGGGAACTCGGGATCCCACCATTAGGAAGTCACCATCTCGGTATCGATGACTCGAAAAATATTGCTAGAGTGTTACGACATTTGCTTACTGATGGTGCCCTTATGCAAATTACAGCAAAACGAGCCCGCGGTACTCCTAATGCTGTTAGATTTCTCTTTCAAAACCGTGTTTAATAGCTTTTTCTTGATTTTTAAATTATATTTCTGTATAATATTTGCCCATGCTTCAATATGATGCAAATGGTGTAGCATCTGTGTATTCTAGGCGACTTGGTCTTGGTTTATCTTTATATTTTAGGTGAATTACAAAAACTATCCTAGGACTTGGGTTATTTGCGAAAAAATCCAAGTAAGTTTATATAGATTGTAAGAATCCTCGCGGCATTTGTTTTAACTTTATAAATTATGCCTATTGAGAAGGTATTTTGTAAAAAAAAAAAATACAAAATTCAATAGTGTAGTCACTGAGAAGCTTAAAAATAAATGTGGACACATTTTGTAGTTTGTGCTAGTTTTGATTAGTCAACCCATAAATCCCAATTGGGCTTTTTTTTACCTACCAACCAAACCAGACTAAGGTATTGAATAGGTGAATGTCACCAACCCTCGTGCTCTCTTAAATTGTGATAGTTTAGTGGAGAGGTCAAAGTCTTGTATATATAGTTTATTCTAAAGTTGTTATTTTTCGTACAACTTACATGTGTATGATAACGATGTCAATTTATGGGAAACAAACCTTTTCTTATGAAGAAATGTCTGAAAATGTATTAATTAGTAAATGGAAGTAAAACAACATGGTTGCTTCCAACATCAGGTTATTCAAGTTTTACTTTCATCTTTTTTTATCCGAATCTGGTCTAAGTTGATTGTTTAACAGATATTATGGTGAATGACTCGACATCAATTATCTTAGTAATTGTTTTACTTTAATTATTGGATTTATGTTTAGTTTGAAATTTGTTATCAAAAGTTGGAATAAACTGTTACTGATACATTTAGATCGAGGTCTAACAGGTTCATTCATAAAATTAAGAATAAAATGCACTAAGATCGTTATTAGTAGATTGGGGGGCGAACATAATTGTTCTCTTTACCTTAGGATCTCACGGTTGTCGTCGACCAGACCCCGTCGTAACACCTCAACTAGTGCGTGCACATCCCGCGTTTACCTTTGGCGGCAATAATGAGGAGCTTAATCGTTGTCCTCGGGCGTAGTCGGTATGGCGCAGTTCAGAAAGCCGTTCGAGTTATAAAAAAAAAAAAAATGCACTATGCATTTATGAACTATAAATTATAATAACAAACACGGTGATTGGATTACCCCATTTCGTAAAAATAGACATAGATGTCATACTAAGCCACACCAAGCGAATGTACACGTGTAGGCTTGAGTGTATAAATAAATCTACAATATTCTCTTCATATATGTGTTTATAAATTCCATATATTGACTTTAATTGCGCATGACTCAGTCTCCTCGTATGGAGTGGAAAGTTTCTCTCTAGAACCCTAGTTCCCCTTCCTCAAATTTCCGCCGCCTAGACCTCCTGTTTTCTTATCCTTTTTGTTGATAGTGTTCTTTCATGTGTGTGGTTGGATCTTGTTCCATTGTTACAGATCTAAGGGTTGCGTTTTCATTTTCTCCTTCTTCGATGGACCGTGAATCGGTAGATAAACTCAAATCTTTCACTCTTACCACTAAAGAAAATGAAGAAATCTCACTCGAAGAAGGGGATATTGTTAAAAGCAAGAATGAATTTGCGAGAAGTCTCATAGGGAAACTCTTCGGATCTAAGAAAACTAATTTTTTTGGTTTACGAAATACAGTTACTAATATCCGCGACGAAGGAAGCATTTGCGATTCGGGAAATTGGGGATAACTTATTCCAATTTGTGTTACGCACTCAAGAAGACAAAACTCGAGTGATGAATGGGAAAACATGGACGTTCGACAACCATATCTTATCCTAAGGAGTGGAATAATGATATTTTCGAGCAAATAAAATTAATTAACACAAATGATTGAGATGTGGGTTCAAGTCTGAATTTGCCGTACCAACGTTGGTTATGTTTAGGTACGGGAAGAAAAATTGGGAAAAAATTTGGTAATTTTGCGATGTTGTTATCCCCCTAATCTGGTAGCTCCAAAGGAAGACACATCAAGATTCTAGCAGAAATTAATTTGGAGAAACCACTTCTAAGAGGTACGAATGTTAAACTTGGGCTAGAAAATTCTTTGGGTCGATTTTAAATACGAAAATTTACAAGGTTTTTGCTATTACTTGTGGGAAAATTGGGCATCTTTGAAAGGATGTGTTTATCTCGTAGAAAGATCTTAAGAATGATACTTTTAAGGACGGTCAATTCGGTGAATGGATGCGTGCACTGGACCTAGTCTTCGGAAGATTAGGAGGTAAAACTTTCAAGAATCGAAATGGGTTTGAGACTGTAAGCAAACATGCTGAGAAGGCTACTGATGAAGATGATAAAAAATCTGGACAATCTTATAGGTCTGTGCAGGAGACTGTGGAGAGTGTTGAAGGTGAAAATGGTGGTGTTGACATTGAAGTGATTAATAAGACATTTAGTGACCAACCAAGTCAAAGTGAATTAGGAATGGATAAAATGGTGCAAAGTGTAAATACTCCAAACTTGACAGTGGATTATAATGGTTTTGAGGGGAAATCTTCAACTATAAATCTTAGACTTGATAAGGAAAATATTTTAAACTTGGAAAGTTTGGAGTTGATCAATGTACCAACCAAAATGAAGGGGAAGAGACTACCCCTGAAGGTGATTCAGTGTAATTCAGCAAGTGCCATAAAGCGACAAGTGAAAAACCCCAAGCAGATTAAGAAAAACTGGAAAATGAAGGGAAATGAGATACCAGAAGCATCCCCAATGGAAATTGTAAAGGAAAAGGAGAATAACAACTGTGGAAGGAAGAGAAATCTTGAACTCCTTGATGAAGAGGAACCAAAATCCAGTGATCCGAAGAAGAGTAAAGTCGCACACATAGAGGAAAGCTCTAAAAATTCGAAGAATGACGTGGAGATGGCCAACCTTAATTGGGCCCAACCTTATCAGTAAAAGTATGTCTGTGGAATTATAGAGGGTTGGGAGGACCCTGTATAATTTCCCAACTCAAGGAGTAAGTTGAACTCCATCTCCCGAATTATTTATTTTTATGCGAAACAAAAAAGAAAAAAAATCCTTCATTAAAACAAAATGAGTAAAAGTCAAAAATGGAGGGTATGTGGCTTTACTTTGATTCATCCGGTTATAGTGGTAGGCTTTTTGTGTTTTGGTTTGAATTTTATATTCCAAAGTCTTATGATCATGTGGCTTAAACTCCATGTCCAAGGATGTGTTGGATTTTAATACACCTATCATAATATCAGTAGGGTCATTTTGTTGGTTGACCAGTCTGTCATGAGAGGTAATCAAAAATGTATGGGAGGTTGGTTTGTTGTTGAAGAAAGAGTTTTATAGCAAGCATTGGCTATCTCTAGGGAAGGTTTTCACAATCCAAATGGAGGTGACACTGTTTGGAATCAGACATGAGATTTGTATGTCATTCAGACAAGGAGCTAAAGTTACTTGCATAAAAATAGAAGACAAGGTTGTGGCCGCTAAGCTAAACATTAAAGTCCCTCTTGACTTTAAATGTGGCGACGATAGCCGAAGATACCTATTTACTATGCTTCTTTTTCGCTACTTGTTTATTTCTCGCCTCGTGGACTTTCATTGTCAAGAGCTTTGTAGTTGTTTTGCATTTTCGGCATTTGATGTTGAGGTTGTTTGAATTGGTGTAATCAATTCCCAACGACTTATTATTTAGGCAGTGAACAACTCTTTCTAGGTTAGGCTACGTTGTACTTTGAAGTTTCCGGTTGAGTTTATTTATAAAAGTCTATCGTTTGAAAAAAAAAAAGACTTTAATTAGTTCCCAATGTATATTGAGAATTTTTCACCCTTATTTTCTTCATTGTTAGAAAAGACATTTTTCAGTTCTAATAAGGAAAAAAGAAATAGAAACTAAAGTTATTATATTAATATCTTAAGTAATGAATGAGTTTAATAAATACAATAAAAACTAAATATAGAAGTTTATTTCGATCATTTGGATTCAAAACAATAGTTATTCACAAGTCACAACCAAGTCAACGTAAAAGCATGTAAAAAAGACATCTTTGCAAGTTACTGTATATCAAAACTATGTCAATGTAGAATAAATAGATTCTCTTCAGTTGAGAATTGTAAATTTTTTTGTGCAATTTAGAGAGATAATAACAATTGGTGCCTGGTGGCACCATAATCTTCTGTACCACATGTCCACAAGTCAAAAACATTAGAAATACAGAGAAAATGGGCAATAAAAAAATTGGAATAAAGAAATCGTGTTTAGCAGCCCGAAACCCCATTCATTTACCCACCTAACCCCCTCCACCAAACCCAGACCATTCACACCCCCATCTACTTCCCTCCCTTTGACAAATATATCAACATCTCCATTCTCCACAGAAATTTACACACACAACACGCACTTCTTCAAATTTCTCCTTTTTTTCATAAATAGCACATATCTCCATAGAAATTCCAAATTCATACACAAAACACACACTGCTTCTTCAATAGCTCACCAGAAACAGCACCAGCAAGGAAAAATGCCTGAATTTGAAAAGCCTAAGCTTCACATAACCATGTTCCCATGGGTAGCCATAGGCCACATCACTCCATTCATCCATCTAGCCAACGAGCTCGCCAAAAGAGGCCATTCCATCTCCATTTTGATCCCCAAAAAGGCCCATACTCAGCTCGGCCACAACAATCTCTACCCAGATCTCATCAAATTCCACATACTCACCGTGCCTCACGTCGACGGCCTACCCGCCGGCGCCGAGACTGCTTCCGATATCGACATCACCGCCAAAAATCCACTCGCCATAGCCTTCGACGCCATGTACGAACAAGTCGAAACCCTATTGTACGGCCTTAAACCTGATATCGTGTTCTACGATTTCGCCGATTGGATCCCCAAGCTCGCCGCTCAGAATGGCTTCAAAACTGTTTGTTATAATGTCATCTGTGCTTCGTGTATGGCGATTGGTATTGTTCCGGCGAGGCATATCCCGAAAGACCGGCCGTTGACGGAGGAGGAACTGATGACGCCGCCGGAAGGGTACCCTTCGTCCACCGTGGTCCTCCGCGGACAGGAGGCGCGGACTCTGTCTTTCATCGGCATGGATTACGGCGCCACCAAGTTCGACGTGCGTATCACCGCCGCGATGCAGGGCTGCGACGCTATTGGTATTCGTACTTGCCGCGAGCTGGAGGGCCCCATGTGCGATTACTTATCCGCACAGTACAATAAGCCCATTTTTCTATCCGGGCCGGTTTTGCCAGAGTCTCCTAAAGGCCCGCTGGAGGAGAAATGGGAAAAATGGCTCAACAAATTCGAGCCCAAATCCGTCGTCTACTGCGCTTTCGGAAGCCAAATGATTCTGCAAAAGAATCAATTTCAGGAATTAGTGTTGGGTTTCGAGATGACGGGTTTGCCCTTTTTCGTAGCTCTTTCGAAACCCCACGGCGCAGACTCCATTGAAGAAGCTCTGCCGGAGGGGTTTTTGGAGAGGGTGGGTGATAGAGGAGTGGTCCACGGCGGTTGGGTCCAGCAGACCCAGATCCTGAACCACCAATCAGTGGGCTGCTTCGTGAGCCATTGCGGGTTCGGGTCGATGTGGGAGTCTCTGCTGAGCGACAGCCAGATAGTGCTAGTGCCGCGTTTGGCGGATCAGATATTGAACACGCGGCTGCTGGCGGAGGAGCTGAAGGTGGCGGTGGAGGTGGAGAGAGGGGATATGGGGTGGTTTTCCAAGGAGGATTTGTGTAAGGCGATTAAGAGTGTGATGGATGAGGAGAGTGAGGTGGGGAAATTGGTGAAGACGAATCATGCTAAGTGGAGGGAGACTTTGGTGAGCCCTGGATATATGGATAATTATCTTGAGGATTTTATTCAGCAATTGTATGGGCTTTAAGGTTTGATTTTTGGTTTTTGATTTTTATTGGGAATACTTGCAAGAGTTTGGGGTTGTGATTTGAGGTTTATATTTATGATTTATGAAAGAAAAAAGCAGCTTCTTGATTTTTGATAAGTGATTCAATAGTTTTGCGTTTGTTGGAGTTCAATTAATTTAGGTGCAAATAAACCAGATGTACTTAGGGTCGTGTCCCTTGCCTCGAGCCTTAGTACTTTGTTCAGGTTACCTGTAATAGAACAACTTTGGGCTAGCGGGGAGGATTCACAGTTAAGATCATCCGATGCTTAAGTCCTTACAACATATCATAAGGTCAAAGTAAACTGAGGAGCGAGGTGATAGTAGAATACTAAATACCTGGAAATGGTTGTAATCTATAGTATTTGGTTTGGTTTGGCTAGGCCGTACATGCTAGCTCGGCGTGTCTTGATCTCCTGGGCCTAGAAGTTACCATCAAGGAATCTATGGTCAAGATCCCGGGTCAACCCGGATCACCACTTCGGTCGGGTTTGTGTCCTTTAGAGAAAATATGGATCCTACATCAGAATAGGGTACGGCTCGAATGTACCTCGCATAGGGTCCGGCCTGAATGTCCCGTTTTTCCTGTAGGAAAGAAATGAAAAAAAAATTATATGTTTTTTTAAGGGGAAAAAATAATTGAGCTAGGAGAATGGGGGAAAAAAATTTTGGGCTAGGGATAACCAATCGAGCTGGCTATGCCACTGATAGGGTCGCGAGCCTCTTACAATGATGTCACTTCCACATGGTTGATCTTGACCTAGGTACCACTTCGCTTGAGGTCGCGAGCTCACTAAAGGGCTATCGTGCCCTCAAGGTGACCTTAAAAAGTGGCCTTGCCTCCTCGTCCGCTCACGAGCCCTATTTGGGACTAGCGAACCATGATGGTGTCCTTAGAATTTAGGTAACCCTTTGAGGGTAATGTAGTCTTTTGGGACTAGCGAACCATGATGGTGTCCTTAGAATTTAGGTAACCCTTTGAGGGTAATGCAATCTTTTAACAATACTCATCAACTACCTATACATCATAGTAGATGTCCGAGTCTACTGACGCACAATTAATTTGCAATTGAATAGTAGATGTCCGAGTCTACTGACGCACAATTAATTTGCAAAGAAATTCATATTTTATTCAAAATTGTTTTATATCACATAAAATTCGAACCGCAAATTGATATAAAAGTACAATAGAATTTGTTAACAAGAAAAAGCAAATAATGTAAACATCGATTACTGACTAATTAATAATAATGTCAATAAGGGTCGGTCCATCCCGGTCTTGCCCTAGCCCTAAGAGGCCCTAACCCTTAAGGGCTATGGCTAAAAATCCTTGAACTCATAAGAGCGTGAAAAATCTAAGCCCAGCTCTAAATCTATAGGGTTAGGATCGTGCCAGGCTGGCCTATGACTTTTTTTCTTTTTTTCTTTTTACATTTTGATGAAGTTAGCCGTTTAAATTAAAACATTACATCATGATGGAAAACCTAAATTTGACAATTTCTTATTTTATAAATAAGTCACGTAATTCTTAGATTCCATTTGGATTAAAATATTCAAAATTTGTCATTTTTATTTTAGTAATCACATAGTATATACAAAATATATTTTAGTTATTTATAATTTTTGACGTACTAAATAATCATTACCAATTACATACCAAATTTAATTTTGTATTTACTAAGTTATTTAGTAAGACTAAATTATAAATGAGATCAAATATCAAATTTAATAATTTGTCCAGATAAATGATAATTGATAAATGAGATCAAATAATAGATTAATAGTATTGCAAACATAAATTTTGAATATAAACATATAAAATACAAAAAAACTTAAAAGAAAAAAAGCCCTAAGGGTCAGTCCTACCCTAACCCTAGATGGTTTCAAGGCCAATTAGGATCGGGTTAAAAGGCCCTCATGTTATGAGGGCCTATGAAATATAGGCATAGCCCTTAAATTTTTAGGGTCGGGCTAGGGTCGGCCCTCAGGACCTGGCCTTTATTGACATCTCTACTAATTAATGTCATTACACAATGAAATATCCATTCAGGCTTTTTTCTGGGACTTGAAATCGAAATCTTAATATCTTATAGCTATTTTACATGGACCATATAGTTAACGAATATTCAATATCTATACTGAGAAATTAGAGAATTAAACCAAGTGAAATTGGACACGTAGATCCTATTAAATGTTTCATTGACCTATTGAAACTCCTATTGACCGACTTTAACTTGCGAACCAAAAGTATTGGTATTGGGCTAGGCTCATATCTTGAAAGCCCAATATAAAGCCCAGTTACAGGTTAGGAATTATAACTAGTCGTTTACTGGGCCCATGTCGTTTTTGGTTAACAGGCCTGAATTAATAGGCCGGAGGGCTTTTTGCGGGTGACTTGAAGTTTTCAGAATTTTACACAAGGAATTGATAATAACGCTTCAAAAATTATTAAAAAAGCATTCCACCATTATTTTTATTAAATAATATTATATTTTTTTTTATAAATACTTTGACAGCAGTGGGATTTGAACCCACTGCCCTTTCGGACCAGAGCCTAAATCTGGCGCCTTAGACCACTCGGCCAAACTGTCTTGTTGAATAATAATATATTATAAAACCAAAATATTTTAAAATAATCAACTCAGTTTAGTGTTTTTCTTTTGAATAAGAAAATCCATCAAGAACAATTTTATCCACTTCATATTAACCAATTAAGAACCCAAATCCAAGTTGATAGCTAAAAGAGTTGTAGTTATAATGTTATATGTCTACCTGTGATTGCACATAAATTTCACTACTTTCGCAACCCCCACATGGTCAAAATTTTTGATGTGGTCTGCAACTTGCAAGTTTATCACATAACGTGAGCCATGCATCAACTATAATTATCACACCATTACAATTTATAGTTTTGAATTTTATATATGTTCCAGTGTATTTTGTTGGTTGTATCCACGAAACATTTCCACGGATATAAACTCGATTAAATTAATAATCATCAATACGTACTTATCCGATGAACACATATTATACATAGAAACAAATAAAAATAATAAAAAAAAACAGAAAATTTAAAGCCTAACATCAAAACGGTGTTATCATATTTATGTAATTATGTTGCAAATGGTACTCTTTTTTTTCTAAACAAAATAAGTGGATTTGTGCATTTCTGGCTTAAATTTTCACAAACAATTACATTTTCATGCAAAATTTTGTCCAAAAAATGGAAGGAGTGAATTTTTTTTCACAAGCAAGCGCTCCCCAAGCCATCTGATCTCATAATTAGTTTAAGAACAAGAGTTACAAATTTACTATTACATAGTTTAATTTAGTAGAACAACTTGTAGCATGAACTTTTGATATATGTTTTGTGTGGATGTGTAATAAAAGGCACATTAAATATGCAACATTAATTGAATCTACTAAACCACAATGACAGAGTTTAGAGCATATTTAAGAAGTAATCTTGCGTCACGCTTTTAGTATTAGGTATGGAGTCACATCCATGTATGTATTTGATGGATCCCTAATTTATAATTGATTTATAGAATACTATAATGCAAGTGTACGAAACGAAGAATATGATGGAAACTCATAATTAACAAACCCAAGATCAACTCTTTATTTGACTCAACTGTGTTTAGAAATACAATTAATATATGATCTCCTGTGATCTTTCTTGTGAAGTTCTTGCACTAAAAAACAAGAATATACGACAATTATCCTAAGATCATTTCCAACAGTTTTCACCATTTTAGTGCATATTTTGTACTATTTAGTGTAGAATATGCATTCCATCATCTCACCAGTTTGGTGCATGTTTTCATATACTAAATTTATTAATTCAAAATAAAAGAAAAAGAAAAAAAATAGTGCAACTTCAGTGTTAAATTATTTCTAGTGCAAACTTATTCACTTCTTCAAAATGACGCACAATTTGACGTGGTGTTGGAGCAAACTTTTGCTCCAAATTAAAAATAGAGCACTCTCTTTAAGTTGTTCTAAATCACTGTCATGGATTAGACCCTATTTGGTTATGAAATTTTCTTCCTTTCTTTCAATTTTTTTTTTAAATTCTGCTATAGAACTTTTTTTTTCTTGTTTGTGATATTTTTTTTATTTTAAAAATACACCATTCATTTAATCTCAATTAATTTCAATTATCAATTACATCCAATCATTGTTTCACTAAAAATATACCACATCACTACATCACTGTGTTTAATTTAATTTAACAAAACACAATATTCACTTACTTTCAATTAACAATTACATTTTCCTCAAAAAAAAAACCAATTACATTTGATCAATATTTAATTGCTATAATTATATGTTTAACCCACATCTAATCACACTTTTAAAACTCATTTTTAAAACAAAGATATTGTCTAGTAAAATAAAGTTGGACGTAATGAAAATATAAACAACCATTTCCTGTGTCACGACTCACCTTATGTAAATTGTAAACAAGACAAATAATATATTGTACCAGCAAAACACGGAGAGTACTCGGTTTCTTCTCCCATATAAGACAAGCGCGCTGGTTTTGTTGGCAATAGCTTATCAATTCCTTAATCCCACCCCAAAAATTTTCCAAGATATTTAATCGCTTCTTATAGTTGTTCCAATCAAATGCATACACCTCTTCTTATTCTTGGGTAAGTAGATCTTTCCACTTGGGTAGCCTACTCAACCTTTGGGTTATACCGTTAGATCAACACATACACACACATCCACATGGGTGTGTGTTAATCCAATGATATAGAACTCAGTTGGATAGCTACCCAAGTGGGTAGCATCGAGTAATTTGTTATGCTTTGCCACTTGTACAAATGTACTTGTTTATGATTTTAAGTGGTATGATCATGTTTAATTGTTTTCTCATTCATTGTGGCATCATCTTAAGTTCAATTCACCAACTTTTATTTATCTGTCTTTATTATCCCTATATTGTTTTCAAGACAATTAAATTTCAACATACATATATCATATTTCTTGCGGTGTTTTATATGATATTCTAATTCAAAATGTGACGACGTGTACAATAATGACATCATTTTATATATTTGCAATTTCTCATCGTGTTTCTAAACAACAAATGATATGTCATGTGTACAATAATTACATAATATTATACATTGATATTCATCGAATGTATGAAAACTAGAGTTGTCAAACGGACCGGGTCGGGCCAAGAGGGAAAATTGGGAAGGGGTGGGCCAAACAATGACCAGCCCGACCCAACCCATAGAAAACACACTAAAAAATCAGGGCCCACAAGGATGAGGCGGTTTGTCGGGCCTAACGGGTTCTGACTTTTAAGGCCCGGTTTTCTTGGCTCAATATTACAACCCGGTCCCTGAAAATACCGGGCTGGTCGGGCGAGACCGAAATTGACAGCTCTAATGAAAACCAAAAAACCTTTGTTTAGTCCCCGGGCTCTCCATGACTGTCTATATTTTTTCTTCTGATTAGGTCTCGTCCAATCTCGCTCAGGTCCCATTCAAACACTAGGATCCACTCTATTGTTTGCCTAGTGTCTAGCGCTTTTTACATCACTCATTAAAACACAATAAGAAATAGGAGGTTTCGTATAAATGAAAACACCTCACACTTGTATAGTGATCATATGCCCAAGCAATAAATGTGTAGCAGTCAGAGCACCAAACATCCCAATCTCACAACATGGCTCCCCCTCACAAATTGACAGGTAACCATATTTTTTTTTTCCTTTTGGGCAATTTATATCAAGATGTACAACCATATAAATTACAAAAAGATCAGAAAGTTCGAGAACCCCATCTATAGTTAGTTTAATTTCCTGTGAAAACTTTAATGATGGATCATACTTTTCATGATCAATCTCTAGAGCCCTGTCCCTCTAAATTAGATGATCATGATAACATGTTGGGAAGTTGTTCTGATAATTCTTGTACTTCATCATCGAACTTGATTATGTCTGGAAAATCGTATGAGGAAACCTACAAGGCAATCGAGAAACTGTCGTCCGGCCACGTGGATGAATCAGGGCCGTCTAATTTGATCAGGACACCATCAATGCCACCTCGTACGGAAAGGAAAGATCAAAATCGTCCGAGGGCGAAAAAAGGGAGTGATCTTGGGAGACGATTAACGAATAACACGAAAACGGCATCGATGATGAATTTAGTTGATGCACCATCGATGCCGATTACTAGCATGGAAGTTGAAGAATCTCAAGATGAAGAGGTGGAGTTTTCTATGGGGAAATTGATCAGGCAAGCTTCTCTTAGCAATTTAGACGCCCTGCCTCCAAGAACACATGTTGCTAAGGTACCAATCAATATTACTTTCTGATAATTACAAAAAACACCACTCATCTTTTGGTTAATTACAAAAAAAAATAGTTATCTTTCAAAATTGCAAATACGTACCCTTATAGTTGCGAAGACGTGTTTTTGTAATTATCTAACAAATAGGCATGTCGGGTGATTTGTAAGAAAGAAATAAGTGTGAAGAGGGTATTTATAATTTTGAAAGATAATTGAGGTTCTTTGTAATTATAAAAAACCTTAGTGGTGTTTTTGAAACTATCCCTATTCCTTTTAAGCTTAATATGCATTTCTCATTGATTAAATTTCCAATTTCACAAAAAACAACTAATAAAAGTTGGTGATAATTACGAAAATTACCCACAAAATTTAGCTTAATTATAAAAAACTCCAGTTATCTTTCAAAATTATGAATATCCCTTAAGATAACCCTGTTTGTATATGCTTAACAAATAGTCAAATACCCCTCAAGAGTCAAGAGATGGTGCAATTTCTAAAATTGCAACAAATATCATGGGAAGATATGTATATCAAATTTTGAAAGATAATTTAACCCTTATTGTATAAGAAATATGTAATTATGCCTAATATTGTGTTTGTTAATTAGCTATTTTAAAGGTCCATGCTATATAATAGGCGCGACATGTAATCAAGTTAATGCTTGATGGTGGATCGGGTCCTCATAGCCTGTTACGTTAATGTAACCAAGCGCCTTTGGATTACTAAAATAAAGACTTGATTCAAATTTTTAACCAATTCATCATAAATATCCCAACTCAATGTGCAAGGACAAAATTGAATAATAAAATAAAATAAAATGATCACTAAACACTCTAGTAAACATAATTGACAGCTAATATTTCAACCATATCCTAGTATATAACATATCCTAGACAATCATATCTTGAGCCAAATGGGGCCAATGAGATATTTTGACACAGTCTCACAGATTTAGTTTTATGAGACAAGATTCTAAAATAACCATATTAGCTAAACTCATTCAAATTTAGATCTAACTTATTTTGCATATTGTATAATGGGTTGGATCTGTATCATGAATATAAATTCGTGAGACGGTCTCACATGAGACTTACTCTTTTTTGTAATCGACCCTCGAATTACAGGGTGTGACAACAAGCTCTCGCTTATCAAGGCATGGATCAATAAGGAAGGATGAGCTAAGTCAATTAGAGGGCCAGCAGAAAATAAGACCTCAACGTCTAATGAGTAAACTTAAGACACAAAAGAGCTTAAATGATCTGCAGTCTCGAGAATTACAAGGTTTCAAAGACTTGGGATTTTATTCCGACAAAAAAGACTCGAACCCTCCGATTCCAAATAAATCAACGGATGAGATTAAGGCACAGATCAAGTTTTGGGCCAGGGCTGTGGCATCAAATGTGCGCCAAGAAAGTTGATGATGATGATGCTAACTTATTAGCACAGTTTGGATATTAGTATATTTCTTTGTTGAAATTGACTTCATAAAATAAGTGATTTGGTTTGCTGTGATTTAGATTAGATGTTGTTTGAAAATCATGAGCACTGTAACAAAGGATTTTGAACATTTTAGTATTTCAAATAAGGATTGAGATAAATCTTTTTAATAAAATTAACTTTCTCTAGACCTTTTTTTTCTTTTTTGAAGAATTATCTAGACTTTATTGGAGTATTATTGAATGTTTAGTCCTGGTTCAAGGGTTTAAGGTGTGTTGAAGTTCGATAGATATTCTGATAGTATCTACTCTAATGAAAGGATATTGACGTGGTTTCGTTTGTAGCCTTTAGAAAAGAGTTGTAAATGAGCTATTGATCCAAATTGAATCCATTTATAATCTCTTAGTAAAATAAATTCATATGTATAATTTGTGAATATAAGTATCAAACTGCGTTATTATTATTATTCCTTTTTCTGTTTTGCTGTGTTTGGATCATACAGTCTGGTTCAATGTTATGTAATCAGCATATGGGCCCATGACGAATCGTTAGTCTGTTATGGGGTGTACGTTACTGTGTTAGTTTTGGAGTTGGGCTTGGACCCATGAGGTACAGAAATTACAAATTAGCCTTGATGAAAAATGACCAGTCAAACCAAAAAAGGATTTAGAAATTTTAAATTAGGGGCACTTTTGATATTTCCTGTATTGTCCTGCACAATCCTTCAGCCAACACAAACCATTGAACAAGATAAATTAAACTAAACATTTTTCAAATCGTAAATCGTACAATCCAAACCTTACATATCCATCTTAAATTCTTAATACATCAATATGTGTCCAAACAAGGTACACTAGCAACCAATAAGTTCAAAGATGCTGACAAAATCTGATCTTGCTTGTTTTAGTTGAATTCATCTTTTTTGTCACTCTGGATTATCTTTATACTGCATTTTGTCTGGTCAAATATTTGCGACTGGTGATTAAGTCTCAATCAACTCCATTTAGGTGGATTTAGAACTTGTAATAATGATTGAAACATAATTATAAATGAAAGTTAAAAATTTTGAAATCCATATTAATGAAAAATCATCAATATAAATTTAACGAATGTATTTTTTTTTGAATCTCAAATTGTTAACTAAACTAACAAATTATTGAATCCTAATGTCACTTAGACCCTAGTTAGTTAAATACGGGCCTCTTCGCACAACCTGAGACGGTAGTTGGGTGGTGGCGTTTTCGGTGGCGGCTAAACCGTTGGGTGCGTCCGGTTTATTTCGACGGTGAAGGGGCCTCTTCGCACAACCTGAGCCTAACGTCCGTTCGACCTCCAAGCTTCGTGCCTCGGTCCGATTCGGCGTCTCACGGTTCGAAGGGCTTGGCGGAGCGACTCCATCCCGCCGCCATTTCGACGGGCGAGAAATAGGGGTTTTGTATAAACCCCATTCGGTGATATCCTTCTATTCTTGCTTTCACTTTTAGTTGTATTTGTAGTGATGTTATTGATTTACTCGCTTTGGTTCCTCTTCAGCGTGATTTCGAGCCTTATTAGCCGTGTTTTTCGGTCGGCTCGGCGAACTCGTAGTGGCTAGCTTTATCATTGTTATTAGATTATTTGTAATCCCTAATCCCTATCCCGTAGGCGATTTATTGTAATTGGCTATGGCGTTCGGACTAGACAATGGGGGCCGATACTGCCAACATGGTATCGAGCTTCCCCGTGGCGATCTGAAATCCTTACCGTAGGGTTTCGCTCCTGTAAAGAGGCTTTAACTCACCTTTTTTAGCTTTTAGTAGTGTGGCCGCTTCAGCGGATTTATCGCTTTCGTAGTGTAAATACCGCTTGCCGCGGTTTATTCTTTGAGTCTTTATTTGGGATTCTCGTGTGATCCCATATCCGCTCATACGTGGTTGATCGTCTTTACGTGGTTGATCGTCTTTTCGGTTTTTTATTTAGTATTAAAGGAACTCCGAGCATAAAGCCGCTTGACCCTACACCGCGAGTGTAGTGGAATCTGTGGTGCGAGGGTTTCTATCTGTGGCCCTTATTTGTGTTTACTGCCGTATTCGATTTTTACGTGTGTTTGTTGTTGTTGTTCTGTGATTATAACTTGCTTTGTGTGCCTTGTGTTTTTAAAAAACTGTTGTGTTTTTGTGAAAATGGATGTGCCTAGTTATAATCTTGAACCGCTTAATGGAAAAACTGATTTTTCGATTTGGCAACAAAAAATGAAAGGGATTTTAATCCAAAGAAAAGGTTTATAAAGTTTGTTAGTGGTGTTTATGGTGAAAAAGATCTTTGTTTGAAAAGAAAGTTGAAATTGATGAGTATGCTTATTCTTCTATTATTTTGAACCTTTCGACTCGTGCTTAGAAAAGTTGGTAAACTTGCTTCCGCAAAAAAGCTTTGTGGGAAAAATTAGAAGAATTATATACGGAAACTTCTTTTGCCTAGTAAGTTGTTTTTGCTTGAAAAATTTTTCATTTTAAACTTGACTTAAACAAAGAGATTGATGAAAATTTGGATGTGTTTACCAAATTAATTCAAGATATTAAGTTGACGGGTGATAAGCATATTGATGATTATACTCCGATTGTGCTTCAATGCTATTCCTGAGTCTTATGGTGATGTTAAATCGCTATTAAGTATGGTAGGGACACGATCACACTTGACACTCGTAGTGAATGGCCTTAAAAGCAAAGAATTGGATTTAAAAGTCAATAGAAGTTCTGCAAAATTCTCGTGAGGTTATGCATGTGAGAGGGCGTTCTCAAAACAGGTTTAATAAACCCTGGTAATAATAACAACCGAAATTTGCTAAGAAAAAGGGAAAAGTAAGTCTAGTCTAAGTCTAGGCCTAATAATCGGAAGTGCTATGAATGTGGTCAAAGTGGTCATTATATTAGGAATGCCCTAATAAAAGAGGAAATCGAATTTTAAACAAAATGAGCATGCTAATATGGCTTCTACGAGTGAAAATGTGCCTGATATATTTATGGTTTATGAAAATTGTCTTGATGTGAATTCTGTGCGTTCAAATTCTGTGTGTGAAACCGAATGGCTTGTTGACTCTGGTTGCACTTTTCACATGACACCATTTAAAAGGTCATTTTTTCTAATTATAAAGAAGTGTTGCATGGTTCTGTGTCATTGGCTAATCAAAAACAAAGGTAATATTGTTGGAATTGGTGATGTATATTTAAAATTTGATTCTCGCTATGTTTTGACTTTGAAAAATGTGAGGCGTGTGCCGATTTGTGTAGCAATCGATTTCGTGTGTTTCTCTTGAGGATGATGGTTTAGAGGGGAAATGGGGAAAAGGCTTAATGAAAATTTTAAAGGGTAACTTGGTAATTTTCAAAGTCATAAAAGGAGAAATTTGTATGTTTGTCTTCTTGAACTTGAATCTAGCTTGCAAAATTCTGAATCTTTGTGTGTGGCTCAAAATGACAAAACCGATTTATGGCATAAACGTTTGGGTCATATGAGTGCTAAAGGTCTTGAAATTTTGCGAAAAAATGGTTAGTTTGGAAAAGATAAATTGTCGTGTATGCCATTTTGTGATTCATGTGTTCTTGCAAACATTCTAGAGTGAAATTTCTGTTTCCCCTCCCCCTAATAAATCACCTCTTCAAATTCTTGAGTATCCGCATGCCGATGTGTGGGGTCCTGCGAGTGTTACTACGCATGGTGGTTCTAGGTATTTTCTTTCTCATTATTGATGATTTTTCAAGAAAAGTTTGGGTGTTTTTGTTGAAAAACAAATCGATGTGTTTGATGTGTTTAAACAATGAAAACTTTAATAGAAAATCAAACAGAAAGAAAATGAAAATCCTAAGAATCGATAATGGACTTGAATTTTGTAATCAATTTTGTTTGATAACTTGTGTCTTGATTACGGTATAAAACGGCATAAAACAGATCCTGTATACACCGCACCAAAACGGTGTAGCGAACGTATGAATAGAACTTTACTTGAAAGGGTGAGAAGTATGCTTGCTTGTTCGGACTTTCAAAAAGTTTTGGGGTGAAAAGCTTTTTAATAAGCTGCGCCATGTGATTAATCGATCTCCTTCGTGCCTTTAAGTGGTAAAATACCCGAATTTGTGTTTACGGGTAAAAAATCGATTTTTCTAACTTGAAAGTGTTTGGATGTTCTGCGTTTGCACATCAAAAACTTGATAAACTTGAACCTAGGGCTGAAATGTATTTTTCTTGGTTATCCCGAAGGTGTTAAAGGTTATAGGCCGTGGTTAAAATCTCAACCTGGTTTTAAAGTTTTAATTAGTAGGGACGTGACATTTAATGAATCAAATACCTTGCTTGACTATGCCTTTGTCTCATTCTCAAAATGATACACCTAATAAGGTGGAGCATGTTCCTAGTGTGGATATTTTTCCCGATCTTTGTTGTGCATGAAAATCATGAAAATATGCCTGGCAAATCAACTGTTATGCAAAATCAACCAGCTTTTCCATGATTTTGAACCTGTTTTGCACGAAAATCATGATGATGATGATTTGTGCATGATGAAATACTTGATGAAAATGAACCGAGAAAATGAAAATCTGCATGATTATCAACTTGTTAGAGATAGGGCAAGACGAAACATTAGGCAACCTGCTAGGTTTGATGATTTTCATATGACTTCATTTGTTTTTCGGTGTGTTTGACTCGATTGATAATTCCGAGCCTAAATCTTATGAAGAAGCTTTAAAATCTAAAAATTCTCACGATTGGTTAAATGCTATGAATGAGGAAATGAATTCTTTGCATGTTAACAATACTTGGATTCTTGTGCCTAAACCTGCTAATTGTTTTGTTGTGGACTGTAAATGGTTGTTTAAGGTGAAGAATGAATGTGAATCTATTAGATTTAAAGCTAGGTTAGTGGCTAAGGGATTTACTCAAAAAGAGGGGATAGATTATACGAAATCTTTGCTCCTTGTGAAGTTTACCACTTTGTCCGAATTATGCTTGCATTATGTGCTCAATTTAATTGGGAATTAAAACAAATGGATGTCAAAACCGCATTTTTGCATGGTGATTTAGATGAAAAAATCTATATGCGGCAGCCTATTGGTTTTGTTGATAAAAAGAATCCTGATTTTGTTTGTTTGCTTAAAATTTTGTTGATAAAAAGAATCCTGATTTTGTTTGTTTGCTTAAAAAATCCTTGTATGGCTTGAAACAATCTCCTAGATGTTGGAACAAGAAATTTGATGATTGCATGTTGTCTTTGAAATTTAAACGAAGTTCTTATGATCATTGTTTGTATTTTAAAGAAGATGCTAAGGTTCCCGTTTTCTTGTTGATTTATGTTGATGACATGTTGTTAATTAGCCCTTGTGTTAAAACTGTTGAACATGTTAAAAACTGTCTAAGTGCTAAGTTTGACATGAAATACTTGGGAGATGCTAAAAGGATTTTGGGAATGAACATCTTTAGAGATAGAAAAACTCGTGATTTTTCTAAATCGATTTCTTATGTTGAAAAGATTTTGAGTAAATTTTCTATGGCCGATTCTAAACCGTGAATGTGCCTTTGGTGGTCATTTTCTCATTAAGTAAAGAACAGTCTCCTAAAACCGCTCATGATGTGAATGTTATGAAAATGTGCCTTATTCAAATGCTATAGGATCCGTCATGTATTTGATGGTTAGTACTAGGCGATATTGCATATCTTTGTGAGTTGTTTGAGTCGATATATGTCCGACCCAGGTATGCCTCATTGGAATGCTTTGAAATGGTTGTTAAGGTACTTGAAACATTCTGCGTGAATGTAGGATTGAAATTTACTAAATCTGGAAGGTGTTAAACTTAAGGGTTATGTTGATTCCAATTATGCTAATGATAGAGATAACGGAAAATCAACAACTTCGTATGTTTTTACTTTGTGTGGTTCTTGTGTGAGTGAAATCTCGATTCTGACATATTGTTGCTTTGTCTACGATCAATCGAATATGTTCTTTAATCGAGGCCTTAAAAGAAGCTATTTGGTTAAAGGGATTAATATCTCAAATTAGTTTTTTTAAAGGTGATGTTGTTGTGTTTTCGATAGTCATCCTGGAATTCAATTGTGTAAAAACCCTGTTTTTTCATGATAGGACTAAACATATTGATGTTAGATTTCATTATATTCGTGATGTTGTTGCGAAGGGCATAGTTAATCTTGAAAAAATACCTTCCGAATTTAATCCTGGCGATATGGGAACTAAATGTTTGCTGTTAGTAAATTTTTGACATGTCTAAAAATTCTAAATTTTGATACTGAGATGATTGAACAGATTATGTCCTGCACGGATTTGGAAATGACTTGTTTGTGTCTTGTTATTTCCAGTGTTATTGTATCTTGTGTGTGCAATATGGTGATTTTTCCCCGTCCTGCTACGTTGTGGCTTCTTTGTGTGCTTTGCTAAGTTGTCCCGTGTGTTATGGTTTGCTTTGTGCTTCTTTGTGATGCCGATTCTTGCTATATTGTGTGTATAGTTAAGAAAAATTAAAAAGCGATGATGATTATGTGCGTATGCCCCGAGTCGTATGAACCGCGAATTGTGCGAGGTGGAGAATGTTATTTGTTGGTCCAATTGCATTTGTTCTAGGCCCAAAAGGAAGCCAAGCCCAATCGCAACCAAACCCGTTGACTTCAATCTTGACCGTCCCCTAATAGGTTATTAATCTTGGCCCTTGGTTTTGAGATTGGCTCTCCCTTATCTCTCCAAACAATTCCATCCGCCTGCAACACCCCAAAAGGCATTAACCACCCATCTCTTTCTCTCACAAAAACTGGTTCTCTATTTGTGCTTTTCTTGAGAGAATAGCTTTGTGATTTTTCAGTGAAAAACATCGTCCATCTACTTTGTGTACTAGCAGTCCACCCGTGCGATGCACGGTTTATATATGAAAGTAAGATAATTTTAATTTGATTAGTTTTAATTAATTAATATTAATATATTATTTAAATGTAAGGCCAAATAACTATGTATTAAATAATAAGTGATTGAATAATAATAAAACATTACAAATAAAATTGAATGAATATAAATACATAAAAAATTATAAATATTGGATTTGATAAAGGGCCCAAACTCGTTATTTATCATATGTAGAGTTAGCAATGAATTGGATCGGGCCAAACCCATTGGATTTTTGAAAAAAATTGGGCCAAGTTGGACTGGCCCGACCGTGAAAATGCAATATTTTCAGTCCAATGCATGTGTGTATTTTGTACACTTAAAATATTAGGTCGGGCCAAAAGTCGGGCAATCTCAGAGTTTGAATAAAAAAAAAATAGAAAAAAACTCTAAAAAAAATTATATCATTTTTTTGTTTCGTATCCTACGACATCATAAAATAATTGTATCTTTATTAAATATGTAATTTTTTTCATATAACAAAATTAATTAATGACAAAAATAAAAGGTTGTTGTAAGTTTTTAAGAATTTTACATGAATCTGATGATATTTTCTGTAATATAAATTTTTATTTGGATATGTATTTTATACAAATTTTTATGACATCAAATAACCATTATATTTATGGACCTGATGGATTTCATGTGGATCTGATGAAATCTAATCACTAAAATTCTGAATTTTTTTTTCCAAATAAGTTCATGATGAAAATAAAATGCTCTTTGAAAAGTTGCATTTTCAGATGCAATTAATCATCAGATGCATTTTCTTTACTATGATTGTTTTTGAAATTTTCTATGATATTACATACTAATTATATTTATGTATATGAAGGAAGTCTTGTTGATGAGTGGATCTGATGAAATCTAATTAATGATATTGAATTTTTTTTTCATATTAGTTATTGTAGAAATAAATGGTTTAATTCGTTGAAAATTCATCTAGTATTTGTAATTGGATCTGACGAAATATTATATACATTTTTTCTGATTTTATATGATATTAAATACGAATTATATTTATGGATCTGAAGAAATATAACTAAATAATATTCAAAATATTTTTTTTCAAATAAAATATTGTCGAAAATATAAGATTCATTGAAAATTTATCTAGAGCTGAACTTTTTTTTAATCGGATCCAACAGTTTTGTTTTTACAAAAAATCAGATTTATTTTTAGGATTTTTATTTGAAATAAAAATTACACAATGTTTATAAACATACATAATACATATCATATTATATAGAGTATCAATGTTTAATAATGAATCAATAATAAAATAAAAAATAATTTTCAAATAAAATATAATTACCTCTCATGAGTGATTGTTTTCAAATCGTAAGTTTAAACTTCTCAACATGGAATTTCTTCAGGGTTGCATGAACCCTCGATCTTTGCACATAAAGGGAGACATTATAAAATTAAAAGGCACTACGTATAAAAGGAATTAACAAAGAGTTTTTAAAAAATGATCAATGAAATTGAAAACCATTTGTCGAGCAGCCAAATAATCATTTCAAGGTCATAAAAAAATAAATATTGTTAGTAATTTATAGAAAAATAACTGAATAATGTCTCATAAATTAAAAATAAAAAACATGAACTTTGTACTCAATTGAAATAATTTTGAATATTGCTTGCGTGTTGAAAAGCATTTCGTAATTTGTCCAAATAGATATTTACCTAAACACAAATGATAAAGACACTAAAAATGACAAAATTGAAAAACTCTAATTGGAACTTCTGATAAAGAAAAAATATTAAAACATTTTCTTTTTGTTGAAATATCGAATGAAAACTGGTCCAGATAAATTGCTTGGGTCGACAACAATGGTCCCAATGAGAGCTGTCAAAAGACCGGCCCAAGTCTGCCGGACTTTTCGAAAATCCCGGGTTGACCAGCGCCAAACAAGACACCTGTTTTAAAAATGGGAAACCCAGCCCGTCCTATAAACAAAAATTGCACTGGAAAAGTCGGGCCTTCCAGGTTAGCCCGTCGAGTCGGGCCAGTCGGGCCGGGCTTTTGAGGCCCGATTTTTTCAGGCATTGAAAAATAGAGCCCAACCCATTAGAAAACCGGGCTGATTCGGGTCGGCCCGTCGGATTGACAACTGTTAGTCCAAACCATCTAATAACAATAATGATTATACGAAAAAAAACACAATTATTTTTGTTTCACCTCGGAAACCAAATCGTCCCAGTCACAGACATTCATTACGGTCAATGTTTTTCCTCTCTCTCAAAATCAACTCTCTCCCAACGAATTATCTTTCTCAATTTTTTTTCTCAACAAATTGTATCTCGCAAACTTTATTTGCAGCCAAAAAAAATCAGTCTTCCTGATATTCTTCACAGTTTTTTTTTTGTTTTTTCTGATTCTCGAACTGAAATCTGAAATTTCCGATTGAATCTTCCGTTTAGTTTATTTTCCATAAAAAAATCATTCGATTTCGACAGGAAATTTTAGGTTTTTTTTTTGTATTTTCAGAAATTCACAAATTTCTAACATATATGACATTTGACACAGAATTCATTCGGAACGCATTGTTAAAATTTTCAGATCTATCTCTCTATTACAGATCTGAAAAATTCCTGTCAAGTTGTTACTATTTTCTCTTTTTTTTGTGATGTTTTTAATGGATTCGAACGGGTCTATACTGAACTTCACAGAAATGTCTAATTGTATATATATTTTTTCATTTCTGAATCATGCTGTGAATGAATTATTATCTTTTTTTTTCTATTATCTTCGGACCTAAAGTAGCAAATAAAATTGTTTGAGATATATTACTCTATGTGAGATATATTTCGTTGTGTTTCAAAATAAATATATTTTTTGTTTTGTGTATATTTTAGTAATAAAAAGATATAAATTTATTATTATTTTTGAAAAACTAATTAAAAAATCAGTTATGTGAACACTATAATTTTTTATGTTCTCCGTATTTTCAGTATATGGCCAAAAAATATAAAATCCCACTCTTATATGAGCTTTAGATATTTTTAATTTTTTATATGAGCCGATTAAATTTTTCTGAAATTTTTATTTTAGGTTTTCTATTTGTCTAGATACATATATAATATTAGAAGTGATGATGTTCTTGACGAACCCTAAAACAGAAGTATTTTCTATTTAAAGCATATATGTTTTTTTAAAAGAAACAGATTACAAAGAATCTGAATATTAGTTTTTTATCATCTAAGTTGCATGATATAAATCTGCAAATTAGATTCATGAATATTCTCACTGAAGTATGCAAAAAATATGTTTTCTTTATCTTGTTACATTTTCGGACACCAAGTACTTTAAGCTTTTAATATTCTTGCAGTGTGTAGTTTTTTGCTATAGCTAGTGCTTGGACATACTAACAACACATCTACCATAAATCAATCAGCATCTCAGGTAAGTATATTTATCTTATTTAAACTAATGAGTACATATAAATTAAAGAACTTACCGATTGCTGGAACATTGATCATCTTATGCTTGTTGGAAATCGTAGTTGATTTTGCGATCTTCATTTGCTTACTCTTACAGTCTTACAATGTTGGCTTTAATCCTTGCATGCCTAACGCTACGAAATTGCAATGCTTGAATCCAACCTTTTCTTCTTCTACTTAGTTTATAATTCTGCTGAAAATGCTGTTCTTTAACATTTTGGTTGTGGTAACAGGTGAAAGAGCAGTTTAGTTGAATGGATGGTAAAATATAAAATGAAGCAGTTTTTGTATAGGTGAATGAATAATATTATGTTATATGTAGGAAATGATAGTTGGTTAGTTTGAGGAATGTTACTTATTCATTGTAATATGTGAACATCAGGTGTGTCATACTTTCGTTTATAAATTAATGGTTAATATTATGAAGAACATATTTTTTTTAAAATATTTGAAATTTATGTGCAATTAGTATTGATCAGATAAATGCAAAGGACAAATATTTATGATTTGCATTGATAAATCTGTCTATCTTTAAATGCAAAAAATAAATATTTATACTTTGCAATAACATACATATCTCAGTATTAGATTTAGAATATTGAGAAACTCGAATTGCCTAGTTATTAATGAAGTTTTTGCATTTATTATATATGTTTCATCTTGTGTAGGATTTAGGTTCGCGTGTAAAAATTAATTTGAGGGGTTGTTTTCGTCTATTACAAATCTGACTACAGATTTGAATTTGTATTTTGATTACTGTGAAATCTTTTGATTTGAGTTAAAGCTTAGGAGAAGATAAATTATTAAGAACCTCAAAGCTTATATTTAATATTATAGGTGCCAATTTTTTTATAATGATTTCTATTTTCATATATTTACATATTTAGGAATCTCAAAATTTATGAGAGTTTTGAGAATTTATAAATTTCCGATAAATGAAATTAGGGGTCGTTTATTACATATTCTAATTCGGTCATACATAATAATTTGTCAGTGAGTCCTGATTTCTATGAACCATGAATGTTATCTACTTTCAGCTTGGTCATGTAATATTTTATGCTTTACAATTACACATATTTTGGTATTAGAACGAATATCTAATGCAATTAGGATTTGAATATTTAAATGCTTTAGGTCTAGAATATCGACTTACAAATATTGCTAATGCAATTATTTATATTTGTTTACATCTAATTTTTGGAATTGAATGAATACATTTCAATTTGCTGTTATATTATCTTATCTCTAAGTAGTGTGTTTGCCAACACGTACTATGCTTGTTTAGATGTTTGGGTCAGAGATTTAGATATATTGTTTTTATTTGGTTAAATTCCATATATGTTATATAAATGGACAGAAACACTAAAAAAGGACAGAAAACTCTTTAACTTTAAATGATGAATGAACTAAAACAAACAACTAAACATACTTTTATATGCTTCAAAAGAAAAACATACCTTTATCTCTTGAAAGTTGATGCATTATTCGTTGAACGCTGTGCAAGCGGTCACGCGGCAAAACGAAGACATGAACTATTTGGCTTTCTTGATTGAAAATATTCACCGTATTTGCATAGCTAATCCAGAGATTTCATTTGTGCATGTTAGTAGAAAAGCTAATTTAGCTGATGATAGAATTGCAAAATCTGTTGCTTCTTTTTCTCTTTTTTTTTCACCCATGTTTGGGAGGATGAAATGCTGCCACTTTGGTTGGAAAAAGGTTGTAATAGATGACATTTCTAATTAATGATATTACTATTTTCAAAAAAAAAAAAAAGAGAAAGTTACTGCATTATAAACTGAAAAATTGCGAGCTATTGCCATTTGCAGGTAATCTGTTGACATGCACGCACCGAACTTTGAAACCCAGTACATTTTCGTCGGATTTAAGGTCCTTAAGGAATACAAATATTGGAGCCTTTCTGCAGTGTTTTTTTTTTTTGTTTATACGTAATATCAAAGTACTCCAGTGTTTTTGAATGATGTTGTAGCCTATTTATAGCTGAAGTCATGGCTGAAGTCATAAAAAAAAAGGGCCTGGCTGAATCGTTCGTTTTGTCTGCCCAAGGTTTTATATTCAATTAATTACTTGTGCATTGAGCTTTTCAATTTGTGCTTTAGTTATCTTGATAGTTTTCATTTTAATCATAACTATTTCAAATTTTGAATAACATTTCTCGCGCGGTGCTCAAGATAAAAAGTTGTCAGAATTTAGTAATTGAATTTATTATTAGTTGAAACCACTTTATATTCATCAAACATATTTACTTTATCATGCCAGGCTTTAACCTTCACGAGTTACGAAGCATTTATTCATAAATAAAATAGAAAAGTAAAAAAAGTGACAAAAAAAGTGACAGAACATATTTTGTAATTAATGATCAATGCTTTCCATATTTGTCACCTTCATTTTGGCGGGAACTTTCTATTTTTAAGACTTTCTTGTTTTTATATATATATAGATTTGGGTGTTGGTGTTCGTCCATTTTGGGCGTTTTTTCTTGGAGAGCTTGAGTTGGGGTCCGATTTCCTTTGTGGTGTTTCGGACGGTCTCGATTTTCCTTTGTGGGTTTTCGGACGGTAGTTGGGTGGTGGCGTTTTCGGTGGCGGCTAAACCGTTGGGTGCGTCCGGTTTATTTCGACGGTGAAGGGGCCTCTTCGCACAACCTGAGCCTAACGTCCGTTCGACCTCCAAGCTTCGTGCCTCAGTCCGATTCGGCGTCTCACGGTTCGAAGGGCTTGGCCGGAGCAGCTCCATCCCGCTGCCATTTCGAACGGGCAGAAATAGGGGTTTTGTATAAACCCCATTCGGTGATATCCTTCTATTCTTGCTTTCAGCTTTTAGTTGTATTTGTAGTGCTGTTATTGATTTCTGCTTTGGTTCCTCTGTGGCAGCGGTTCGAGCCTTATTAGCCGTGTTTCAGTCGGCTCCGGCGAACTCGTAGTAGCTAGCTTTATCATTGTTATTAGATTATTTGTAATCCCTAATCCCTATCCCGTAGGCGATTTATTGTAATTGGCTATGGCGTTCGGACTAGACAGCGGGGCCGATACCTAACACTCTGGATTATCTTTATACTGCATTTTGTCTGGTCAAATATTTGCGACTGGTGATTAAGTCTCAATCAACTCCATTTAGGTGGATTTAGAACTTGTAATAATGATTGAAACATAATTATAAATGAAAGTTAAAAATTTTGAAATCCATATTAATGAAAAATCATCAATATAAATTTAACGAATGTATTTTTTTTTTGAATCTCAAATTGTTAACTAAACTAACAAATTATTGAATCCTAATGTCACTTAGACCCTAGTTAGTTAAATACGGGATCAACAAAATTTTGACACTGGATATGTACAAATATATTTTAAAAATATTTATTGAAAAATCATGGTGAAAATAATCAGGCAAAAAATGAAAAAATAGTTATGCTATCGATTCGTATTATAATACGAGTATTTTAAGTATCATAGCCTTTAGTGGTGTGGAAAAAAAGCACACTCTTGGAGAGATTTGAAAGCATTTAACATTTTGAAACAATAAATTACTTCCATGGTAAATGAGAAATGCATTAAATGGGTCTGAGTCAGACCGTCTCTGGGCCTATGTTTTACTTGGGCCGGGTTATTCGGCCTAAACTTCGACCCTCCTTCTAAACGTCCTTAACCAAAGCCCAATTGACAGTGTCCATAACATTTCTCAAAAAAAAAAAAAAAAAAAATATACAGTACAGTATGCTATAACGATTGTACCATTTTCTTGATATTGTTTCTCCTCTGAGTTTCAACAGTGGTAGTAGCATGCCACCACCACACCAGTGAAAATATTCCAAAAAAAAAAAAAAATTCCAAGAAATTGATTAGCCAAATGTTGCTATCTCAACGGCAGCTCCGCCCCTTCTCCGCCGCCAATTTCCTCACCTCCTCACTCCCTCCATTCCCATTTTCTCATTCTATCAATTTCCCGTTAAGACCCACCAATCATCATTCACGCTGCTCTGCCCAAAAAACATGGATTACCCAACTATCCGAAGAACTCACCACCACCGCCATTACGGACTCGCCGCCGCCGGCGGAGGAGGGCCCCGTCGAGCTCTCTTCCTCAATTTCCCCCATTTTCGCTACCTCCGACGACCCATCGCCTCTCCAAACCGCCACCAGCGTTCTCCTCACCGGCGCCATCACCGTGTTGCTGTTCCGCTCTCTCCGCCGCCGCGCCAAGCGTGCCAAAGAAACGGTATTATGTTTTACTCCACTACTTTTTTTGTCTTTCGCCTTCTGTGATGTTCTATTTGTTTTTGTACGTGTTGATTTCGTTTTGATGATTATGGAACTGAGCTGGCTTTTATATGCTGGTGATAATTGATGCCTGTTGAGTGCGGTCTACATTTTAGGCTAAATTTTAATTTCACTCCTCTAGCTACAGGGGTGGTAATGTGATACAGCAGAAATCACGATCTGCGGAAGCGCCCGCAAAAATCCACGTATCCACATTTCCGGCCAAACCCGCTTATTTGGACATCTCCGAATGAGTTGGCATGTTGGCATTTTGATTGGGACAAAAACTCGGGAAAATAAAAATCTTACTTGGAGGGGTGATCATATTAGTTCAATGGGTTTCCACATTAGCTGAACTTTTTTGCATATTTGATTTCTGCAGGTCTATTATTGTCAATCCCCTTAGCTACAATACTAAAAATGTAAAAGTAGCCCTACATTTTATATTGAAGCTTAACTTTTCAGTTGGGGTTTAAGAGTTTTAGTGTGTCTAGAGCTCAAAGGTTGATTTGCTAATTAGCTGGTGATATATGTTGAACCAGAGATTGAGGTCATCTGGGGAAAAGAAATCGCTGACCGAGGAAGCTGTGGAGAGCTTAAAATCAGTGACCCTATCTCCAGTTTCTGGCAAGTCTCCGCCTTCACCTGTTCAGGCATTTCTCGGTGCAGTAACAGCCGGTGTGATCTCACTAATTCTTTACAAGTTCACAACAACTATCGAAGCTTCTCTGAATCGCCAGACAATTCCAGATAATTACTCGGTGTGTTTTTAAAGTTCGTTTTTTTAACTACCATTATGATTCTGCCCCATGTAACCATATTATGCTCATACAATATGTGAAAATTGTTTGTTTAAATCTAATTTTCTTGCGATGACTTGGTTAACAAACTGGATGGAGTTATTTGTGATTAACCATGAGTGAAGCTATACGCTGAACTATGGGAGTGTTTGCAAACACTTCTGTTTTTGGAGGAAGTTATTTATTGCCGCGCAAGCAGCAAGTAGTTGAGAATCAAAAGTTGGTAATGTTTGCAATTAGAAACTGAAAATTGATTAAGTTAAGAAAGAGTGTTTGGCATATAAGTTGTAAAGTGTTTTATTTGTGTGTAAAAATCAAATTAGAAATTCGAGGCATCTCTCCCCCTACTTTTCAATTCTGATTAAATGTAGCAGAATCAGAAACAAAAGTTGGCATTTGCAAACACTACAATATTGATTTTTTCCGCTTAAAGCGGAGAATCACTTTTTTCATTGCTTACAAACATTGCCTATATTTTGAAGCTTTAGCATGAAAATATTGACGTTGTGAAGCTTGGTGTCATACATTCTAATACTACACTTTCGTATAATTTTCCAGGTTCGACAGATAACCATAACCATAAGGTATTTTTTTGGTACCTACTATGTAAATTATCTTTCCTTGTTGGTATTAGACTAATTAGCCCGTCTCTGCACAGGACGATCATCAACGGATTGTGTTACCTTGCCACATTTGTATTTGGTGTTAATTCTTTTGGTTTGTTTCTTTACTCGGGTCAGCTTGCCTTCAACTCCTTTATGGAAGGTTCTAGTAGTGAGAGCGAAGCATCATCAAGCTCATCAGATTCGAAATCAGGTGATCTGGATGGCTCTGGAATAACCAGTGCCGGTGAGGATCAAAATTCAGATAATACACAAATGGAAAAATGAAAGTGACAGCAGGAGCAGGTGTCATCGGACCATTTTGTAGAAATTGAGAATTCTTTGTTTTGTGATATCATATTACTCTTTATGTGAGACGAACAAGATCTCCTCTACGTGCAATCTGTATATGACACATTGTAAATTCCTGTGTTTAATTGCATATACTAAGTTTTGCCATCTTTCTCTTTGTATTTGAAGAAATAATTGAGGCTCATATTTCTGATGTATAGTGTCTAATTAGAAATCTTCAGTTTTCGAGGTTCGGGTTAATTACAAAAAAAACCCGAGGTTGTTGGAAATTGCAAATAACACCTTGAGGTATGATTCCTGTCTTATATTTCCCCTTCATAAGAAAAAAATATCTCAAAAATTCCCTTGTTATTTCGAGAAATATTACAGTTACCCCTTAAATTTTAAACAAAATCAAACTTTAGAGGGCCTTTTGAAATTTTGAAACATCTCTGGTTTTTTTGTAATTATCCCCTTTTCCTTATGGAAATTTCTTCTGCTGGTGATAAGGGGAAATATCATTCATGTGCTTCTTGGTATTTTATTCCTTGGTTGCATAATTGCATAATGGACTACATAATCTCTACATTACATCTGCGGTCATCGCTTGAGACTCAACGTCCCGTTTGGACTGCGCTGTGATTCCTCATGATGCTCAATATTCCCAGCAGCTGCAGCCATTTCAACATTGTCAATCTTCTTGGATGATGAATCGTAGCTCACAGGTGGATTATAATTCGGCAATGGATTTGCATTCCTGTCTAAATACTGCAACAGAACGACAGTGATCACAGAGCAAACAAACATCGGAATCGGACCAAAAATCCACAGCAGCAAATTGGTGGCGAAATAGAGTGATCTCAGACCAACAATCCAGAAATTACTTCCTTTTATAACTGCACTCTCGACGGTTTTTACAGGCATCTCGCAGTTGGGCATGCTGATGAGGAAATTGGCATGGACGAAACACCTTACTGTCTGAACGAAACAAGCGAAGGCAACCATGAAGCAAGCAAGAAGAGCTATGTATTTGATGTAAACAACGGTTGCACTTGTGTTTCCGTATATTGATTTGGTTACGTAATCGTTGTGGTACGAGCTTCCAATCCATGCTCCGATTAAAGAGCTCAGGGTAAGGGAGATGGAAGCGAGAGAAGTTGCTGCGGATAAGTTGGTGCTGATTACGGTAATTGCTTGCGCTCTTTCCTTTGCTTCGAGCTGCAAATATATGTTAGATTTCATCGGAGCTGAATTTAGACGTAGGGAGTGTTTGCAAAAACTTCTGGTTATAAAGAATGTGATTTATTATTGCAGAAGCTAAAAGTAGATAAAAATTAGACTTAATTGTAATTTTGGTCCTATCAGTACAAGGGGTGATATATTCAGTTCGGTAAGTATCATATATAGCAATTATGGTCCTATAAGTTTTGATGGGTTGCATATTTGATCAGTTAAGTATCCTATATCGCAATTTTGGCCCCATAGATTTTATTTTGTGCAGTTTTGGTCCCATAAGTTCTAATTTTGTGCAATTTTATCTCGAATAGGTACTTGAGCATTTTACCTTTCGAGACAAAAAATGCACAAAATTAGAATTTATTGGACCAAAATCGCACAAAAATCAAATTATACGGGACTAAAATTGCTACATATGATACAAGACCAAATATGTCACCTCTTTATTCTTACGGGGCCAAAATTGCTACACAAAATACTTACGGGACTAAATATGCCACCACTATATTTACATGACCAAAATTGCAATTAACACTAAGAATTAAACAAAAGAAGTGTAATTTTTGCAAATATACGCTAAAATTTGATTAAGTTTGTGTGAGTGATTTGTGAATAAATAGTAAAAGTGTTTTATTTGCGTGTAAAAGTGAAACTATAAGCAAAATAAAAAAAAAAAAATCTAACCTTTTAGGGAGTGTTTACAAATACTAAAAGGAGTGTTTCTCAGCTTTTAGCCGGAAAAAAAAAAATTTAATGGCAAATGCGAGCTTCAACTTATGATTTTACTTCATTTAATCAAAACCTAAAAGTAGGGAAAGTGGTGCTCTAGATTTTTGTTTCTTTTCTCTTCTACTTTTATACACGAAAAAAAAAAAAAAACTTTTACAGATTTATCCAACGTACATTTATCTTAACAATCAATTTTCAGCTTCTATTTGCAAACACTACTAACTACTGATTCTCAACTAGATTTTGATTCTCAACTACTTGTCACTCTCATGGCGATAAATCACTTTCTCTTAAAGCATAAATATTTGCATACATTACCTTAGATTCTGATAAATTGTGCAGAATAAAAAGTAAAAACTGGCATTTTAAAACACTGAAAAACTACCAAAAGCTGAAAATCACTTTTTTCAAGTGTTAACAAACACTCCCACAGAAGTAGAAAGAAAAAGACTACTAGAGCTAAAACAGATACTGACCTGCAAGATTCTTGCAACCCAAGCCCTCCTGTTATAATTTTCATAGCCAATGACTGTGGTTTCAGGATTATTAATGCATTTGCTTAGATGAAAAAGATGGTATCCAAGCATGATTAGTAAACCACTTGGGACTAACACAAAATCCAAGTGTTCTTCCTTCCATGCTAGCCCCATTTCTAATTGTGCTTTTTTAGATGGAAAATGGATTTATTCCTTCAAATGCAGCACAGGGGTTATTATGAATATCAGAGACTTAGAAATTTTTCATTGTGGGTGGGTCAATAATAACAATTTACTTAACAATTTAATATATTGGGTTAGGTTAACTTGAGGCGGCTTCAAATTATCTAATGATATTCTAATTTTCGGTCATGCCTAAGCAAAATTAGATTTTGCATGTCATTGTCAGTAAGAGCAGTTGCTGGGGAAATCTTCCTTTAATTATTATTTTTTTCTTATTTTTGCAATAAATTAGTAATTTAAATATTGGTTCTATTTAGATATTCGTACTAAAAGCTGAATTCCATGCAAAAATCCAACTAATCCTATGCTTATTAAGCTTGATTTTATGACAGGTTGTTTGGAAACTTCTCTTTTTTGAATCACCGTCTTAGTTTTTGACTTTGACAAATGCATATATATATTTTTGGCAAACAATGAATAAATTGATGAGGACTTTAATTAGGTGTTCTCTTTGGAAACGTTTGCAAAGGGTGTTAGGTGCAGCTAGCTTAAATGCAAATTGGATTAATAGTCATATAATTAGATTTCTTGAATGTATGACTTTTGACCTAGTCATACAAGTAGTTTTACTCCAGCTATTAGTATAAGATACTATATTATATATAATTTTTAGCAGAGGTGTAAACTAACTAACTATAGATAAACACATATTGTTTTTAGTTTGATTATTAATTGAATCAATTATTTGTTTACTAATTGAGTCGATCTCAAGCTAAAATTTGCATTTTATCAAACAGAAAAATGTATTCTAGCTTGATTCGTTTTGTTAACCAACTGAGTTATTAATGATCAATCTCGAGTCGAATATCGAATAATTTGGTTCGTTTTTTAGCTTTGTTAAGATATATGAGATGGTTGACTGGTTGTTCCCCAATTTTGTCCTCAATTTACCTCTGCACTTGATATTTTTCAAATAAACAACCAGATGGGGCTTCAAATTTTCTTTTCCAATGTCCTATTCTACTGTGCATTCCACTTTATTGAATAGATGACACACTTCTATACTTATTGAATTATTTCAATGCATTAGCACGTGTTACTATCAAGAACCAATTAAGTGAACGACCGATCGAACAAATTGTCAAGAGAAAAAAAAAATCCCACTTAATCTTCTTGGAGTAACTTAATTGATCTTTGTTGTTTAGACAATCAAATTAAAGATCCCAACAATAAATCTGTAAAAAACATCAATAGGATTATATGGACTAATCCATATCAAATCAAACAAATAAGTGCTGCAAAATTTGTAAACTTTTTTTCATGACATCTATAACTACATAAATCCACATTTGTGTTCTACAACAGCTCAATTTCTTTCCAATCAACATCGGAAATATAAATCCATTACTTATACTGATGCAATGGTGTTGTATTCCAGTCAAAATTCAGCAACACCCCAACCATAATAACCGAACAAATAAACATCGGAATCGGACCAAATATCCACAACAACAAATTCGTAGCGAAATAAAGCGATCTAAGACCAATCAGCCAGAAATTACTCCCTTTGATCACTTCCTTCACAACACAATTAACCGGAATGTCGTTATTCGGCATGCTGATTAGAAAATTGACATGAACAAAATACCTCGCCGTCTGAACAAAACAGGTGAACGCCACCAAGAAACACGAAAGCATCGATATATATTTTATATAAACCGTTGATGGACTTTTGTTACCATAAATGTAATTGTTTGTGAAAATATTCGTATTCGAACTCCCAATCCATGCTCCGATTATGGAGCATAAAACCAGGGAAATTGATGATAATGCTGTGGCTGCAGTTATATTGCTGCTGATAACGGATATTGCCAGCCCTCTTTCTTTGAGTTCCACCTGAAAAAAAAATAAAAATTAAAAATTAATAAAAAAGCAGGGGAGCCCTGTTTTTTTTTTAACAGGGTACCACAGTAATGTTTTTGACACAATAGTCTGCAAACCATATTAGTCAGGTAAATCGTACTAGGCAAGCCGAGTATTAATGATGATCACCTGAAACATTCTTTTAACCCAAGCTCGCTTGTTATGATTCTCGTACCCGATGGTTGTGTTTTCTGGGCAGTTTACGTATCTGTAGACGAGGATGAGATGGTAGCCAAACATGAGGAACAAACCACATAGGACTAAAATGAGATCAAGGTAATCTTTCTGAAATGGCCCCATTAACACTAAGTTATTGCAGAGTTTATCAGTTTTTCTTGTTATGTTTGTATGAATTAAGAAGCTCTCATGGGACTTTGCTAAACTTGAGAATTTTATTAATTTATTTGTTTTTTATATTTATTAGTTTTGGAAGAGTTTTTGCATGTGGTCCTAGTGGATGAATGCTGATGACGATGATTCATAATGCATGTTTTATTATGTCAAATTGCAACCTTAATGGAGTGGGCATGTATTAAAAATAGGGATAATTACAAAAGACCCCCTGAGCTTTGGGTTATTTACAAAAAAAAAACAAGAGATGTTCTAAAATTACAAAAAGTCCCCTCAAATTTGATTATGTCTTAAATTTAAAGGGATAAATGCAATATTTTTTTGGGTAAGATTATTTAAAAGATGTTATAAGCCCTGACACGTTATAAGTTTGATAAAATGTTTGAATAAAATAAGATATTTTAAAATAGAATCTTTTTTTGGAGTATTTTTACTTTTTTAAAAACAACTTATAAGCTCCTAAACAACTTTTCTTGGATCTTGTAAGTTGTTTCAGAAAAAAAAAATCCTAAATAAATTTTGAGAGTTTATGAGCTCTTAGAAAACTTATAATGTGTCTTTGAAGAGCATATTACAATATTTGTGAAAATATTATTATTTTATTGATTTGAATATGGCAACAACAATTGTCACCATAGCTTGCGTCTTAAGTCATGGCACAATAAAAACGTACTGAGACTCGAGAAAAATTTAGTGTCTACAGATTGGAGGTTCGTAAGTGACACTAAAACGCAAATTTTGTTCGCAATTATTCCCACATTTGTCTTTAATTTACAAATATAGTTAATTCAAATTGTTCGAAAATTTTATTATATTTCTTTATACATCATTTTTATTTTTTTCTCTCATGAACAATATGATATCACAACCAGCGTTTTAAAAACCGGACCGGTTAGTGAACCGGTTATGCTACCGGTTCACGGTTCAATCAGTCGGACTTAACCGATCCAACCATCGATTCTCGATTCAACCAGTTGAACCGGCCGGTCCAATTCAGTTTTTAAAACACTGAGCACACCATCGTTATTTCCCTATCATCAAGAAGTTACAAAATAGAGAGCAACCTAAGCCCATCTGCCCTTAGTCTACAAGTTACAAAATAGATAGCAACCTAAGCCCATCTGCCCTTGGTCGATAATTAATTAACCAATAGCCCATTGTAATTATTTAACAAAAGCCGAGTTTCAATAATCATATTGCTGAATATATGTGGTTTTAGGTAAAACAATAATTTAACAAATAATTTAAAAAGAATACAACTATAATTGCAATATAGCCCTTGCCACAAAATGATGAGTATTAATATGCAATAGGCCAAATGCCATTGATTTTTGAAAAATGGCAGCCTTTTCCCCCACTCTCCACATTTCACTGCATTATCTTTTCAATTTTTTTTTTTTTTTTTTGATAATTCGGTTTAGACTTACGCCGACTACGCCGGGACAACAAATGCCGGCTCTCATTATTCATTGTTGCCGCCAAGGTAAACCGCGGATGTGCACGCGACTGCCAAAGACGCGATCGGCCAGTTGTTTCGACGGGTCACGACGTACAACCGATCCTCCTGTAAAAGAGAACAATTATGTTCGACCCCCAATCTACTAATAACGATCTCTCCCGAATCGAACCCACACGATGCTATTCATTCAAGATGAGTTCCCACCAAATCTTCACTACCGCATATGCCCGGGAGCAATTTGATGGAGTAGGGATATGAACCCCTCGACCTCCACCCCACAAACAATTTGATGGAGCAGGGATTTGAACCCCTGACCTCTATCCCACAATTGCTTGTGGTGGTCACCTGGTTTGCATTATCTTTTCATTCATTCACCAAAGGATGATGACTGAGTTTTCCAACGTTGAATTTTCACATGTTTATGACAACCCTTTTTTTTTTTTTTTTAATGTTTCGCTTCAATCGACAAAATTCACACAACACATGTACACAATTGCAAAACCAGCCTGTCTACTGTCCCTCCACACATACAGAGACAAATCCTTTTTTAAACAATTTATCAATTGTCTGGAGTCCTGAGCTTCTTATGCGATTTTATATACTTTTTTATTTGTTTTTTATGTACTTAACCATTCTCATAGCATAAAATTGTGATTAGGTACTGTTAATGGAGGCACGTGGCGAGATTGCCTATATGGATTTAGGCAAATTATGATTGTTCCGTTTTAATTATTTTAAATTGTGAATTATATAGTATATGCTACTCCTATCCTGATTATGTTTGGTTTTTTTTTTATGATTGTTTGTACTTGGACGTGATCGCAGCTTTCCAGCTCAAACGCTGAACTAATTCAAGTAAATGTCCAAGTGAAATATTGAAATGCTATGGAAATATTGAAATGCTAAGGAAAGTTTCAATATAATATATTAAGTATATCGTGGACCAGAAATGGCAAAAATGAAGTGTTTTGCGATGCATACATATTGAATTATCATTAGGGATAATTACAAAAACCTCCCTGATATTTGGGCTAATTACATAAAACTCCAGAGGTTTTTGAAAATGACAAAAAGCCCTTTGAGGTTTGATTCTATCTTACATTTTACTCCCTTCATAAGTAAAAAAATATTTTAAAAAGCTCCCTGATATTTATAAAAATATTTAAGTTACCCCCTTAAATTTAAGATATAATCAAAACTGAAGAGGTTTTTATAATTTTGAAATATCTCTGAGTTTTTTTGTAATCACCAAACACCAGGGGTTTTTTTTTGTAATAATCCCTTATCATTATAAATTTTAATCATTTTTTAAACAATAACCATCGGTTTGCTGGTATCAAACGAATAGGAAACCATTGATTACAATGATTTGTTATCAATTAATTTTGTTCGGATTCGATTTTCAAATTGTCAAACCCACATTTGCTCACGATTTTGACAGCTTAACACAGCAGTGATTTGCTATTACAGCTTTTCAAGCTCGTTACATCGCTACCACGATCTTATAACTCAAGTATTATCATTTACCCTTTTAAGAACGATCTTATAACTCAAGTATTATCATTTACCTTTTAAGAGTATTGATTAGGATTCAAATCACTGTATCTTTCAAAAAAAAATTAAGATTCAAACTATATCTTTCAATTTCTTTTCAAATTTATATATTTCCTTTTGAAATTTATATATTTCCTTCCAACCACCGCTCTCAGCTAAATTAAAAAAACTCATTACTTGAGTCTCTTGCTTCTTCCCTTTGTTATAAAATGTAACTTCTTTATAAAAAAGAGTAAACAATATATTTCAAAAAAATTATTGGTAGAAAATAAGAAGAAAATAAAAAGAAATCATTCTAAGAATAAACCGAACGTAACTAAAAGTAGATTATCTCCACCTATTACAGAAATCACAATACAAGATAGGCTATTAAAATTCTAAAAATAAAATACAAAAGAGTATTAGTATTATCAAAACTAAACCTAAAAGATAAAAAATAAAAAATAAAAAACATTTACAGACAGGAAACATGCCTTAGAAGCAAAAGCACTGTGCACTACATTTCTCTCTCACTCAAGCTCTCAACTCAAAAGATTCCCCTACATTATTTTATGCCAGCTCAGCCTAATTACGGCTCAGCTCAGAACCCGACTCCAGCCGCGCCGCCGACTCCCAGCGTGGCCCCCCTGTGCGGCTCCAGCTTCCTAACAGCATTCTTCCAGAAACAGGACTCCGGCATGAGCTTAGCCGCCGCCGTCCTCATCGGCTCCGACTTGCATCTAGTCAGCACAAACGGCTCGTACCCCACCGCGTTCACCAGCTTCTGTTCTATCATGGTTGCCATCGACGCCGCCGCCGCCGTAGCCGCCGGCAGAGAGCACGACGACCGTGGCGGCTGCTGAGCACTATTATTCTGAGACGGCGGCGCGTGAGCTATGTACTTAGGTTTGGAGTCGATGCTGAGCCGCCTCTTGACGGTCTCGTGATTGCAGCTGCCGGGTTTGGCGGCCTTGGCTGCCACCTTGCGCGGCCGTTCCGGCAGCCACCTGATGAAGTCCGTACTGCAAACCCATGTTTCCTTTGAGACCTCCATTGATAGCTTGGGCTCGCACATCATTAACAGCAAGCAATCTGGGAGTATTGGGGTTTCTTTTTCTTTCTTGGGCTCTTCAAATTCTTGATTTTCATGGTTTTCCATTTTTTCTTCATCTTCTTCTCCCTCGGTTGTTTCAGGCTGAGCTGTCATATGATTTTCTTCATCATTGTTTACAAAAGCTGTATCGTTTTCTGTATCAGTGTTTGATTCTTCATTTTCTTTCTCCATTGAAGCTTCTTCAAGAAGTGGTCGTGGTTCATTGCTTTCAACATCTGATTCTGTTGATGGAGATAAATGGCAAATTGGGCTATCTTGTTTTACTTCTTCATCTTCTTGAATTGTGCTATCTTCATAATGCTCTGTATTTTCTTCGTCTAAAAGATCTTCAAATGAGGACATATTAGACTCAACTTCTTCTTCCTTTTCATCTTCTTTTTCTTCTACTTCTACTAATTCTTCCTCTTCCCCAATAATTTCTTGATGTAACTCCTCTTGTTCCTTTTCTTCAACCATTTCCTCACTGCTGATGACCAATACTTCCTCTGCCTGATCAGTTTTCTCCATTTCCAAGTTGGTTTGATCTGCTTCATCTGGGATAATAATCTCTTGTTCTTCATTAGGTTCACCCAAAACAGCAACATCCTGCTCAAAAACTTCACTTTTACCTTCACATAGTCCTACTTCCACTTGTTCCACAAAAACCTCATTACTTTCTTCTTCAATATTCTCATTGTCATTTTTACAAACACCTTGCGCGTCCCAGCTAAACCTATTAGCAAGAGAAGCCATTTTCATCGGATCAGATCTACATCTCATCAACAACAGAGCATTCTTAGGTGGTATACAAATGCTAACCCTTGCCTTTTCCACTTCTCCATCCAAACTCTGCCCCTTCACTTCAATCCTATCATCCTTAACCTCAATATCCTCAAAAACATGCCTTCTCGAACTCCTCATCGAAATCCTCTCCGCCGCCCTCTCCTCCTCATCCCCGCCGCCAACCACCAGCTCAATCTCCCCCCTCTTTCCTCCTTCACCGTCATTCACAGAAACCAGCCACCTCGCAAACACGGCCCCACACCCATTTTCATTTCCGGTCGACCCATTTTGCTTATTATTCTCACCCTTCTCCTTCTCACACGTTGAGAAACAAGAACTTTTACAAGGAAACAAACAGCTAAATTCCCTCAAAGCCTCACAAATCGAAATCGGCAAATGAACCCATCTCTGGTTCCTGTGTGGCAAACACGATTCCTGAGGAGGCTGTTGCTGAAAATGTGCGCTAGCGTTAGAATACATGTTTTGCATCTGAGTATTGCAAACTTTATTATCCTCACCACCATCACCACCGGACTCTATTTTTCTGAAACTCACTTCGCCGCTCCGCCTTTTCGAGAGACTCCGACTCTGCTTCACTTTTTTCTTCGTCTTCACTCTCACTTGCCCAATGCAAGTAACTTTTGGGGAGGACGGCTCCGGGTTTTCGAAACCGCCGCCTCTTTTTTTGCCGGTGGTGGTTAAGAAGGGGGACGCTCCGCCTTTGAGGCTGCCGTTGGCGCGGAGGCGGCGGCTGAGGGAGGAAGAGAGTGAAACGGGGCCGCCTCCGCCGTCGCGGGCACCAGCGCGGCCTGGGCTGAGGATCGATTTAGTGAGTTTCATGGATGAAGAGGAAGAGAGGCGAGAAGTGAAACAAATGAAAAGCTCATTAGCTGTAGCGCTGGTGCTACCTGTGCTTGTAGTGCGAAAATGGGGTCTATCTATGTCCATTTTCCTTTTTTTCCTTGATTTTAGGGGTTTTTTTTTACTGTTCTGTTTTTGTTGCCATGGATGAATGGTGGTGGTAAAAGTTAAGAGTGGTTTGTGGGGATAGGGGTGATAGAGAGAGTACAGAAAAGTGAATGATATAATAAAAAGAAGAATCACTGTGGGAAAATGGGTGATAAAGCTGTGTTTTGTATCGTGGGGTTGCAGCGTTTACATCCGAACCTGTGTGTGTGTTGGGGGGTAAATGGGAGATGGCGATATGCTGTATTTCCATTTTTTTTTTTGTGCACCAGGATATGATGTATAAATGTATTTCACTTTTGTCTTAAATTGAGATTGTAAGGATTATAAGTGGTTTATTATCTTAAGTATTATTTTTTATTATTAATTAAATATTAATCTTATGATTGCATTGACGTGGTTGAGACATGGATGAGGTGACAAATTAAATTTACAATATTTACTCGCTAGAAATTTAAATGGTAAAATTTGATGAAATGTCCTGCAATCGCCAAAGGAAAATTGGTGGGCAAACAGTTGATCAAATCATATTTTGGAGCCCAACTCGACCTAGCCTATGAAAAACATGGCTAGTCAGCCCAGTGTTTCTGGCCAAATAGGCTCGGTTTATTTCTGGTCTCAAAGTATAGCCTAATCTGACTTTTTCATTGGGTCGGATGGTTTTGACAACTCTACCATTGACTTTGTGTTCACCTTTTTTTTGTCGGATCCTCAATACTTAATTTTGTATCATTATTTTTTGGATTAACCTTGTACACCAGTAGTAGAGTCTTATGTTATAAGGGCGATTGACACGGATTCAATCTTATATGAATGTGTGTCCCTTCCCCTAATATCCTCATTTACTAAAAAAAAATGATGTATCACTAATAGAGAATTGATAATTATACATTTTTTTGTTTATGTTAGAGTAAATGGAAAAAAAGGTCATGAAACACGTTGAGATTAAATTCTAAAACATTGGTTATTGAGTTAATTCCGTTCAATATTATGTGAAAAACCCAATATGTTTTTTTCTTTATTTTAAGGTATTTTTATCATATAGTTCAATGCACTAAATGAACTACATAAGTATTTTATTAAGGTTAATTATATTTTGCAAGTTTTGCACTTTACCTTTTAGTCTTTTTGTGACAGACTGACAGTTTACCCTCTGAATTTAATATTGTGTATATTTTACCACTTCAAAATGGAGTATAGTGTGAGGAATACATTAAGTTTCAGTAGATAATGTTATAAACGAAGTTTAGGAGATAAAGTAAAAAAATTGCATTCTTCAAAGGTAAAGTGCAATTTACTCTTTATATGTATGAATAATAATGCCATTCACAAATTTTAAAAGTAAAATTGAAATTGAATATCCCATATATATTGTAACGTCCCATTTTCCAAATCGACGACTATTTCTACAAACCAACACGAGTCTTTTCTAGCGCGTTTTGTTCTCACTTACGCGCACCCAGATAACAACTTTCCAAGGGGTTACCTATCTCATAATTGCTCCGGGCCAAACACGATTAACTTCGGAATTTTTATGAGATGAGCACCAGAAAAGAAGATGCATTTTTGTTGGTATGAATAATACCTATCAAATCTTTTAAATTCTTTTCAACTGTATAGTTCCATACATGTACAATCTTAAAATCTCTTCTCTTCAGGTGTGAGATCAGTTCATTCATATTACTCTTCCTTAGAAGTCTGTCAGAAGTAGCTCATTGTTCGTGCATTCTCTTTGCATTGACGATCACTTCCCACCCTCGTTGGCTCTGGCCGTCATATTATATGTATATATAAGTCATAATATCGATCCTTTGAAAGTAGGCTAAATAGATGAGACAAAAAGTGGTCCAATCAACTCGAGTGACATGAAAACACTCACAAAAAAGAATATTTACTTTTGCAAAGACCCACTATAAATATATATAACCTTTCCTATCAAGGGTTGATAATATGAGAATCCTAGAACAATATCAAATCATGCATGAGTCAATTTCCCATGCAACATGGGCATGCCCAACTTGATTTAACCACACAAATAAAAATAGATAATGTATGTATATTAGACTTAAAATTAAATAATGATGGGGTACTAATGGGAGGCATAAGGGCCAGCATAATTTTGGTCATTATAAGAGATTGTGAATGTGTTGTTGCTTCAAGTCATTTGTTAATTAATTGAACGTGGCCAGTTCATATATATTCAGACAAAACAACTAAGGGATGATGATATACATAATTAATTATAAAGTGTTGGATATTTAGTACTCTGTACACTGTCTTGGGAATTCCAATTGGCTGCATTGTGGTTGGGGACATGAAATTTTTGGATGGATTCAGACTCATTTAATATATTAAAATTAGAACAGGTGAATGATGGATACAATACATAAAATTATTTAGTATATTGGTCAATGAATATTGGAATAAGTATTTATTTTATTAAAAAAATACATTTGTAACATAATTGTACATTACTGAACGTATTGTCGATCGAATGTAGAATATCAAAGATTGTGGAAGATGAATTGATGATAAATGATATTTCAGATCTTTTATTATAATTGCATAATTTGTATTACATGCAATTTTATAATTATAATATTACTTATATAGTTAATATGCATTTATAATATTGAAATTGGAGATAAACATTGTTAACATTTTATATCAGATTTACCCTAGAGAGGGTAGCCGGCCCCTTCATAGGAGAAGATATATTTTATCACCTCACTTAATTTATGAAAAAGAAAAGAAAATTCCACTATTTCTTAAACAAGCATTTTTTAGTATTTTTTTAAATCACAGTTATGGTGCATAATTACCATAACATTTATTGTACCATACATGTAATTAAATTCTTTTATCTAAGGTCACAGCTTCTAGTCATCTAGTGTATTATTGGGTAGCCGAAGTAATATGCTTATAGAGATGAAGAAATAAAGATCATGTAATTTTATAATGTAGTTTAAATTTCATTTTTTTTCCTTATTTCATTATTACAAAATGAAAATTCTTATTAAGGTTTTTCCTAGCAAGATTTGTTAAACAAAAAATAATTGTTCCCAGTAGAAACATCTAAATACACTAAAGTACCACGTACTATTCCAAAACTATTTAACTGTATTCTGAATCAAATCAGATTAATTTATAGCAAAATTTTTTTTTATGAAAATAAACCAATATTTGTAACAAAAGAAATTGAACTCAAAACTTCCTTTTAATAATACCATCCGAAATGTAAGATTATATTTTGAATTCAACCAAATATATCAGGAAAGTGTATTAATCAAGAATCGATGATGTGCGAAATTTGAAGTATTGAAATATTGGCGCTATGGCCAATATCAACAAAAATACCCAAAAAAAAAAAACAAAAAAAAGTTTATTTTTAATATATATTTTTCATCATTGACATTACTCCTATTGAATTACCACATTTAGTCCCATAGAATTAAAACTTTGATAACCAAAAAAATCATATCTCAAATTATCATCCTTAAATACCATGCATATTGAATTAATTAATTCAGTTCGGTTATTATCGATCGGAATATTTTTCATGTTCCACTTTTTGTGGTTTACCTTCTATTCCACTATATTAAATGGTGGACACGTGTTAATAGAATAATTATTATATGTAAATACATGTGTTAATTATTGAAACATGAAGTAGAATATGAAATGAAATAGGAAATCCAATTGTAGATCTTCTTTTAAATTTAATTTGGTATTTCAATGGTTGATTTTCTATTAAAACATATTTAAAGTATGATGTTTTTTAATTTGTCTTTTCTATTTTGATAAGTTCAAACTCGATATTTTTGAAAGGAAAATTAAAATTAATATAAATTCACTTTACAATACAGCAACAATTCTATTTTCTTTTTTTCTTCACATTGTCAAGCGAGACTAATGGCCAGTTCATATATATTCAGACAAAACAACTAAGGGATGATGATATACATAAATAATTATAAAGTATTGGATATTTAGTACTCTGTACACTGTCTTGGGAATTCCAATTGGCTGCATTGTGGTTGGGGACATGAAATTTTTGGATGGATTCAGATTCATTTAATATATTAAAATTAGAACAGGTGAATGATGGATACAATACATAAAATTATTTAGTATATTGGTCAATGAATATTGGAATAAGTATTTATTTCATTTAAAAAAAATTACATTTGTTACATAACTGTATATTACTAAACATATTGTCGATCGAATGTGGAATATCAAAGATTTTGGAAGATGAATTGATGATAATGATATTTCAGATCTTTTATCATAATTGTCTAATTGGTATTACAATTTTATAATTATAATATTATTACTTATATAGTTAATATATGCATTTATAATATTGAAATGGGAGATAGATATTGTTAATATTTTATATAAGATTTACCCTAGAAGGTAGCCCCCTTCATAGGAGAAGATATATTTTATCACCTCACTTAATATAAGAAAAAGAAAATAAAATTCGATTTTTTCTTAAACAAGCATTTTTTAAATCACAATTTATGGTGCATAATTACCACAACATTTATTGTACCATACATGTAATTAAATTCTTTTATCTAAGGTCACAGCTTCTAGTCATCTAGTGTATTATTGGGTAGCTGAAGTAATGCAGATAGAGATGAAGAAATAAATTAAAGAGCATGTATTATCTGTAAATTAAAATGTAGTTTGAATTTCAATTTTTATTGTTTTTTCTTATTTCATTATTACAAAATGAAAATTCTTATTAACGTTTTTTCGAGCAAGATTTCTTAAACAAAAATAATTGTTCCCAATAGATAGAAACATCTAAATACATTAAAGTACTACGTAATATTCCAAAGCTAATTAACTACATTCTGAATCAAATCAGAGATTTATAGCAAATATTTTTTATGAATATAAACCAATATTTGTAACAAAAGGAAGTTGAACTCAAAACTTCTTTTTAATAGTCCAATCCGAATTGCAAGATTATTGAATTCAACCAAATATAACATGAAAGTGTATTAATCAAGAATCGATGAAGTGCGAAATTTGAAGTATTGAACATATGGGCGCTACGGCCTATGATCAACAAAAAAAAAAAAAAAGAGTTTATTTTTAGTATAGATTTTTTCATCATGGACATTTCTCCTATTGAATTACCACATTTAGTCCCATAGAATTAAAACTTTGATAACCAGAAAATCGTATCTCAAATTATCATCCTGAAATACCATGCATATTGAATTAATTAATTCAGTTCGATTATTATCAATAGGAACATATTTCATATTCTACTTTTTGTGTTCTACCGTCTATTCCACTACATTAGATGGTGGACATGTCGCATGTGTTAACAAAATAATTATTAGATATAAATACACATCTCAAACATCCAATTCAGTGGAACATGAAGTAAAATATGAAATGAAATAGGAAATCTGATTCCATTGTAGATCTTTTAAATTTCAATTTGTTATTTCAATGGTTAATTTTTCTATTAAAACATATTAAAAGTATAATGTTTTTTAATTTGTCTTTTCTATTTTGATAAGTTAAAAAAATTAAATCAAACTCGATATTTTTGAAAGGAAAATTAAAATTAATATAAATTCACTTTACAATACAGCAACAATTCTATTTTCTTTTTTTCTTCACATTGTCAAGCGAGACTAATGACAGTGAGCCGTTAGAGATAGTCAAACGACAAAAAGTGGCATTTCTGATATTTTCGTTGGAAAGTGGGGCTTTTCCGAAAGTTAAATCACATGGGCAGTCCATTGAAAGAATCCAAGACTGCACGTGACAAGGGTCTAGTACTTTTTTGCAACCAACAAAAGTTATCTCCCTTCACGCTCCTCGTTGTTCGTGCGCAGCACCCCCAAAGGCTCACTGCTTATCTAATTGGCACGCGCCAGGTGCCGAGAGTTGGTCTCATCGACCACGAAAAACCTTAGGGGCTATGGCTTCGTTGGTGAAACTAGCCCCTCGCAAAAGCCCAACATAGAAAGCCGCGCGACGTCAGCGCGTGAACAAGTGGAAAGTGGCTGGAGTTTTGCTATGCTACTCCGAGTGCACATGTTATAACTTATAATATCCATTTTTTCTTACACATTGATATAATGTGGGTGGGTAAGTCTTAACACGAGACAATAGCATATCATATCGTTCAAAATTAGTCCATATTTTTACTTAAAGTATCAAATTTTTTCATGTTATGTCGTGTCAACACTAAACTTTTGTTTGTGTAAGTACAATATCTTATATTGTTGTGTTCGTTTGAATTTATTGTATTGTATTGGTATTGTATCGACACGAAACACAACACAATATATTACCTAATCACTCTTCCCTACATATAACACATTCTAAGGATGTAAATGCATCAAACGTATTATTACTTTTATCCAAATATAAATTTATGTTTTAAGTTTGGTTTAATTATCTATATATTTAAATTTATTTAAATTTTAGTTAAGTCAAAATTTAAATTGAATTCACTTATTTTAATCCATATTTTTGTAAATTCATGGAGTTTCATATCTTAATGAATGAAGAAAAATGTTTGTTGAGGTAACCAACTAAATTGTTGGTAATTAATTTTGAATTAAACTAAATTTATTTTTCAATCCTTTTTACTAACCTTTCATGCATGCAAGCATCAACTAATAGCATAACTTTTTGACGTGTCAACTTTCTATTGATTTGTCTGATTTTACAAATATGCGCTCGTAGCATAGAATGAAACACAAACCTTAAATCATGGTTAAGTTGAAGGTAATAAAGCACCATGATGGGCTTAATAATGATGTGGGCCAAAGAGATTACTTGGAGATGAGGGCTTTGACCAAGAATTGAACCATAACATGACAAAAAATCCATATGGTGTGTTGGGCAAAAGCAAAATCCCATTAGGGGAAAAGGAAAAAAGTACTTTTCATTGTTTTTTTGACACAACTTTTCCTTGTTGTTAAGCTGAGAAAAATAGTGATTGGAAAAAGTAGATTCATTAATGTTTTATGATGGAAAGTGATTTTTGGGGCTTTTTAATGGTTAGGTGGTAAGTTGTTTTGCAGTCACACTTGCAATAAAGGGTTATGTGGTCCACTCATCAAGCTTTGGGTTATGTTAACATTGATGGTAACTGGGCTTTGAGCCCACTATATGGACAGGCTCTTAAGATAAGGCAATAATTAATGAATATGAAAGGGACCAATATCTATAGAGACTGTTCCATTTTTTCACTAGTTTTTTAATTATTTTTTTCTGGTTATCGTTGCGGTCAGATAAGGGTTTCACGCTTGGCCTGTTTTGGAGAATGCGTGAAGCATGAATGAAATAATGATCTGCCATAGGGATGGCAAGGGGGTGTTCAGAAATGAATTTTAAAGTATAAATAAGTTCCTAGGGTTTTAATTTTTTATTTCAAACTCGTTTGTTCCCAACTATTCCTTTATTTGCTATTTTAAAATATAGACATATATGTATTATATTATATCTAAAATATGTATACCTTTTTTTTGTTTTTTCTCTTTTGAAGGGGGAAAAGAAAAATGAGAGATGATTTGAACCGTAGAATGCTCAAGGAAAAATGGGATATGACTCTTCTATAAAAAAAATGAATTAAAGTCTAATGTAGGACCGTCTCACTGATTTAAACAAACCCGTTGGTATCACTAATCCTTTATAAGGGTGTTAATCAAGGTTCGAACCCTGTATCTTTCAGTTTCTTTGAAATTTATCCACTCCCCTCCAATCAGTACTCCCAACTTATTAAAAAAAATTTTAGACAAACCCGTTCAAAATCTGTGCAATTGCCATCCCACATCTTATATTTGCAGAAATATGTAATTGGTATCACGATTTACGACTTGGTATTCGAGTTGAAACTTTTCTTGGCGGAGTTTACAAACACCTTCTTGAATCGTGCATCAATAATATTGTATATATACTACAAGTCGTATCATACTGTGAAGTTGGATAATTCTGGAGAGATAAACCCCATTTGCAAGGTGATTACAAAAGTACATATTGTTCTTAGACCTATAACAACGACTCCTACTCTTCGTCGATCGGGAAATTATAAAACTACAAGTCATTCGAAGTGTTTGCCCTTGTTATTTCCTCCTCTAGATAGTTCAACTCAAACTCCACAAGATTTCCATTTTTACCACCAATAAAAAAAAAAAACCATAATCCAAGTATGACAAACAACGTCATCATATGGGCAACATCATGGTTTCTCTAGATGGTACACAATTGTGTTACACCAAATTTGAGTTATGTTGCCAAGTGCAAGATTATTTTCTCACCCGTAATTAAAACTACAAAATTCAAGATGCTCTAAGAATGTACATATATTGCCATTACAATTTTTAGAACCTTCCAACCACTGACACTTCAACGTTTACGTTCGGGGTCTGAGGACCAATGGGTTTCCATAATCCTCACGGAAATATTCATGTATCACTTTACAGAAGGAAAATATCAGATTTGCTGCTTGATTAGTGCATTGTAGTTTTGAGCTAATCAAGTTCTAGAACAACTTTACCGAAAATGAGTCTCTTATCCTTGGCCTCATGCGCCTCTCTCACTTGTGTAATCGGAAATGTCTTCTCCACAGGTATTTTCAGCTTCCCAGCCTCAGATAGCCGGCGAATTTCTGCTAAACCTTCATTGTCAGCCCTCATGTAAGTCCAATGATATTCTGTAAACAGAAGCAGGAGTTAGTAGGAAGACATTGATGAGAAAGATTTAAGCAGAAGTACACCAACTCGTGCCCTGTCCAATCACAAACGTTAACTTCATATATGTAACGATACACTAAAGTTGCGATTGAATAACAAAACTTTTCACTTTCTTTTTGCTGCAAAATTTTTTTGTCCCAACTTATGATTGCTTATGAAAATTTTCAGATTCACCCACTTTCACTTTTTCTAGCACCAATCACATTCAATTCATCGTTTCGAGGAAAAAAAAAACACCAAATCAACCATTAATCATTAAACTATCATCTTAAAAATTATAATAGTATTCACTCACTCTCACATGCCTAATCACCAATCATATTCAATCATTATTTCACTATTATATATCCCATCAACTATGTTCGTTACATTTTCATCTCATATCTAATTATACTATTAAAAAAGGGATAATTACAAAAACACCCCTAAGGTTTGGGCTAATTACAAAAAAACCCAGAGTTCTTTGAAAATTACAAAAAAAACCTTGAGGTTTGATTCCATCTTACACTTTTCCCGGTGATTTTTGAAAATGTCTCAAAAAAAAAAAATTGACATTTACGAAAATATTACAGTTACCCCCCTTATATTTAAGACAAAACGAAACCTGAAGGGGTTTTTTGTAATTTTGAAACATGTCTGGATTTTTTTGTAATTAACCCAAACCTCAGGGGTGTTTTTGTAATTATCCCTTAAAAAAGTTCATTCTTCTTTCAAAAAAAAATTTAATCATTAATCTGCAACCAAAAAAAAAAGAAATTTGAAATGAAATGATAAGCAATCGCATCTAAGCCATCAAATTGGGAAATTTGGGAGATAAAATAGTAAATGATTTAGTGATAACCAAGGTGCAGGCAAATTTAGATGAGAGAAAAAAGACAGGATGTGATCGCCAAACTACTAAGCAGAACACGAGTTACAAAGACCTGTGGAAAGCCTTCAAAGACTAACAAGAAGTTGGTGGGTGTGAAATTCTTAATTTTCAGACAAATAAATTCCACTCTCTAAAGCGTGTCCTGATCATGCAATGGGAGACCAATTGCAACTGTCCATGTACGTGAGAGTTGAGACTATATCCATTTTAACATGTTGACTTGCAGGTCAAGTCTCATATAATGCATAAGGCAATAACATGTCGTAATGTCTCCTGTCATCAGCTTCACATACTATTTATTCCTAGTAATTATCCAATGGTATCTTATCCCAGTATAGATAGAGCAATTAATATGATCAATATGATGTTGAATCCTCATGAGTAAGTTGATTACAATAACCATAATGAACTGAAGTTGTCAATACAAAATAAAAATGCATTGAGCACAGCACCAAAATAATTCAATGGTAGAATCAAATCACACTGAGACATAAATATTGTATTCTTGTTAATTTAAAGACAAATAGACAATGAGCTGATATTTGACGCACCTATTCCATGAGAATATCGATATTGCATTTGCTTCTTGAATAAAATTGCTGTTGACATAGGAAGGCCAATTATCATACCGTACCTATCAGTCAAGGATGCAGCCTCACCCTAGAAAAGACAACCAAATAAACTATGCATCATCATTCATCACAACAAAAAGAGTATCCAAAGACAGCCATTGTTTCGAGAATGAGTTCGAGTCTATCTAATACCTGCAATGTCATGTAATGCCCACCTCTCTTCAAAAGATTGACACCTATCCTTTCAGTCTCAGGCACCCCAATTGTGTCTAATACAGCATCAAAGTATCCTTTAATGGATACTTCATAGTCCTGCAAATTTCACGGATATGATAAACCGATAAAGGGCAACATTGAACACAGACAAGCAAGCAGCAATTCAAATGGATGCACTAAACAATAAATTCTCAAGATGTAGTCCTAACACCACCTCAGTCGTGTAGTCAACAGCCTGCTCAGCACCAGCTGCCAAGATACGACCTATACTTTCGCTTCCACATGTTGTGGAGACATGACATCCAACAGCAACAGCAAGCTGAATTGCAGAAAAGCCTACAGCTCCTCCTCCACCAATAACTAAGACCCTTTGTCTGTGAAGATGTAATCAACTTAGCAAATTCAGAAAGAAGGTGCAACCGACTAGATGTAATTGCACGTATAGTGTTTAATCTCTTAGACTGTCATGTTAATTAGCCTATTAAAAAATTACATTCAAACAGAGCCATGGCCCATTCTTCAAGATCAGAAATTGACTCCAAGCACCTAGTTCATGTTCCAGATACTTCATAAGATGAGATAAACAAGAAAGGCTTACTCTACACAACAAATTAATACATCACTTGTCCAAATCCAATTTCCAAGTTTAAACTAGTTCCTGAAAAGAAATCAATGATTCTGTTTGACTCAAGAGATAATGGGAGTGCGTAAACAATGCAACATGCACATTTCATTGTTGAATCCCATTAAACAAAAGATAAAGGCAAGCACGTACTTCAATTTTTCAACTATTATTTACTAGTATCAATCACATGTCACTCTTTGACATTTAATTTGAAACAAGGTAAAATCACTAGTCATTCACTGTTATAAAATCCAAATTGCTATTTGGTACTTGCTAATCTCATTAAATTTGAAGAAACCACACTGAGGGAGCAACTCAAACAGAAAAAAAATTGAGTGATTTGTCCATTATTCACAGCATATCCTTGAAATCCATCCAAGAGTTCTCTTTCCATTTCTTGGTCTTTGGTTCACTACTTAACATGACTGACCTTTTTCCCTTCATGACCTTTTTCCCTTCATGCTTAAAAAGCATGCAAGTGTGTAATAGAGAATTCACGAAGAAACAATTTACATTTTATCAGTATTACAATATACCCCTCTTTTATACTTGCTGTACTTCTCAGGGCACGCCAAGCAGTCAAGGCAGCAAAAGGGATAGCACTTGCTTCCTGTTGATAAAAAAGGAATACAGTCACACTCTGGTATAGAAGTATCTACTTGGGGATAAATGCAAGGCTGACTCAAGGGACATCCTGGAACACAAGAAGGTGCAAAATGCAGCAAAACAAAGAATGAGAAAATGTAGGACAGGCCTTTGAAATGTATTATAAGTTTGGCATTCTGATATTACAGATGTTGATATATCAATCTATGCAACTATCCAGCTGCCCAGGAACTTCTCAAATTTTAAGTAACGCTCAAAGTTTGAAGAGAATAAAAGTTAAAAAAAAGGGCAACTATGAAAATGTTCGATTCTCCATGAACAGCTGCACTCTACAATACCTACCACATGTGAAATTGATTCTGGCTTTGAGATAAGTTCGTCTTCCGGAAGAATGGCATAGTCAACATAAGTACCCCTCACTGCAGTAGGATGCAGAGCACCAAATACTTCCTGCCCAACACTGAGTGAGCGTACAGAACTTCCAACACCCGCAACTTCACCGCTAATATCACGGCCTAATATCAATGGCAGTAGTGGTTCAAACAGTGAACGACCATAGCCTTCGCGCATCTGAGAAACAATGAGTTTATATGATGAGTGAAGACAGGATGTAAGGTACGCATTAATGACATCAAACTAGTAGATGGGATACAACATATTTCAAATCATGATTAAATATTTGAGCCAAATTCAGAGTAACGGATTAATACTTCTTCATTCATACAGTATATAAAACTATAGGCAAGGTGTATAATCTCGCGACAAAGTTATAGGCTCTTTTCTTAAATCTAGAAGTGTGAAAAGGTAAAGCCACTTTCGTGGGAAAAGTGGGACCAAACCCATGGGAAATAGTGATGCGAGAAAAATAAAGGTAAAATGACACGAATATTTTTAAGTGGAAAACCACCAAATAAATTTGAGGTAAAAACCACGGGCAAGTATAAGAATAATTCACTATAAAAATAGGGATTACAACACCTTCTCTCTAAATACAAGGAGAAAACTATATCACCCTCTCTCTGGAAATAGGAGAAATCAACACTCTCTAAATTGTATCACTATTAGGAAATTACGGATCGGGACAAACCCAGACAATAGTGATGTGAGAAAAATAAAGGTAAAATAACACGAATATTTTTATGTGGAAAACCCCCAAATAAATTTGAGGTAAAAACAACGGGCAAGTGTATGAGCGGTTCACTATAAAAATAGGAATTACAACACCTTCTCTCTAAACTCACACAATTTGTTTTGGGATAATTTTTGTTTCTGCCCGAGAAGCCCATTTATAAGCAAAATTTGTTGCACTATTCAACTTCATTTTCAAGTGGTTGGCCGGACAATCAATTTTGATGACATCCTTTTTCATTTTGTCAAAAGCTAGCTAAATCTTAAAAGATTTGCTGCTACTTTTGTTGCCTACCCATATGTGAAAACAATTCACCCACATGCATAGTTGTTAAAGGCGCGCCTAAGGCGCCGGGCGCGCAGGGCGAGATGCCCATCGCCTTTGGGCACCAAAGGCGGGTGACGTGCCGGAGGCGCGCGCCTGGGGGCACCTTTTCGAGGCGTTAGGGCGCGCCTGAGGGCTTTCCTATTTTTATAGTGAATTATTCCTTCACTTGTCCGTGTTTTTTACCTCAAATTTATTTAGGGGTTTTCTACGTAAAAATATTCGTGTCATTTTACCTTTATTTTTCTCGCATCACTATTTCCATGGGTTTGTTCCGGTCCGTAATTTCCTAACAAGAAGGCCACTCAACAGTTTTGTAGTAAAACTGAATAACAGTATTCCAGCATTCTGCATCTTTACCTTCACTTGACCATTCTCATACCAATCAGCACCTGAATCATAGAAAAGCTACCTCATTAACAAATGTTGTTTGGGGCTTAAACTCCCTGTAGTGCCCCAACTGATCTTTGTTCACTAATCTGAGCACCTTTATTTTTAGACATTTTGATGTTTTTCACTTCAACGAAAGAACCATTTATTAACCATAATATCCAAGAGGAGTTAACCACCTTCAGCAACTGAAAAATGGATGAACGAACTACCAAATGGAAACAATTGGATCATGCCTATACCCACATAGTCCATTCTTATCTTGTAGTCTAGATACAATAATTTTATTCTCACTTTTGAACGGTGATACTTTCATGCTATGCCATTCTAGACTAATGCCCAAGAAGATGGAACTTAATGTCTCAACAGAAGATGGACACTTCTCCAATGAGACCAATCCTTTTAAAAGATTACGATTACGGAGTTATAAATTTCTCTTCAGTACAGAAACCAGCAAAGCTTAAGAACAGTTCTCAATTGAACTTGTGTTCTAAAACTGATAAAGCTATATCAATGTCATGCACCTAAGAAATATAAATTAACCTTTCTACTCTTCATGATAGGACAATAATATCTGAACAATTTGTCGCTGAAACATTAAATTACCATATTCATTTTAAGCTATGACAACATTCATCAAATCCACATTAAAATTGATAAGAAACCACATATAGCAAAGACTACCTATAAACCAAATTGACGACTTAAATTCAATGGAGTAGCTACACCAATTAAATTCCGGAGAATCCACAGCAGCAAACACTCAGATTCGTAACCATTACACATTATAATAAAGCGCAAAACAATAATTTACTTTCAATCGAGTTCGGAAAAATCAATCAGCAAGCAATTCAAAGCTCAGACAAAAATGACCACAACACGACAAGTAAAATAGGAAACTGACTCTGCAGTCGAGCGGATTGACGGAGACGGCACGAGCGCGTACGAGAACCTCGTTAGGCTTGAGATCAGGTACACTCACATTGTCTCGGAGCTCCAGCACCTCCGGCCCGCCGAACCGCGGCAGTAAAACCGCTCTACAGCTCGTTACCAAAGTCCTCTGTACCTTATTAAACCCTACTTTGAACGGAGCAAACGGATTGCTTGATCCATTTCCAATCAACACCGTCTGGCTACTCCTCCGCAATAGCCGCCGCATGCTTGAAAGTTGAAGACAAATTGAACCGAACGCGATTATTACTAATTGAGCTTCATTAGATGAACTCCTGCTATGGACTATGGAGAAACTTATTTAATTCGATTGAATGAAAAGTTGCAGTGCAAATTCAGACGAGAGAAACCACGTGTAATTGTTGCTATCCGCAGAAAGGGTTTTTGGCATCGTGGACATTCTTCCAACTTCAAATTAACCGAGTTCAGGGGTGCTTTAATCTTTATATACTAAATCACTTTTTTTTAATTTTTTTTTTTTGGGTATCACTAAGAAAAATGAATTAGCGTCGGTCAAGCAATTTTTGTAATATATAATATAATAAATTTTAAAGGTTTAGAAAAATTAATTTCTCGTGAAAAAACGTTGAATACAATTCAACATCTAAATAACAACATATGGGTGTCAAAAAAAAAAAAAAAATAACAACATATGCGTATAACTAAATATCACATTTTAGCTTTCTGTAAGAAAAATTACCCATTTTCTATTCGTTTTTTGACCAATTTTCAACTATTTATGATCTATTCGATAATTTTTTTAGGGTGTTTCGAAATAATGTAACTAATAACTTAGTAAAAAGAATCACATATCAATGTTGCATTGTAGATGCCAATGTCAATTTTTTTTTGGTAAGCAAAAAAAAAAAATCCAACTGTAAATATCTTGAAATGGTATAATAAAAATAAAGTTTAAATTTATTTAAATACTGTTATGAATATAGTATTTCTGAAGAATGAAAATATAATTCTCAGTGTATTCCAAATATCTTAAATAGTCACCAAATGTACATTGATGACATGTATGATAATATTTGAAATATGAGATGATAAACAATTTGAAATAGTAAATAAATATGAATTTGATGTTAATATCCTCGCTATCAACCCAACAGATTCAACAGCACAGATACATTCACATTCGGCCCTGCGCTTCAAAATATAAAACATCTCCATGTTTCCCAGGTACTCCTTTTCTACAAGAAGATTAGCTTCCAAAACTTAAAGATTTTACCAATTTGAAAAATAAGGGCCATAAAACGCTTGCCTATAATCACACTTTCAGGCGTTCAGCAACATTTCGGAGTTAATTTTTGATGGCGGTAATTCAGATTCATTGGCTATAGGGACATTAGCAGGAGTAACAGTAGTCGTGGCTCCAGAATCAAAACGTTCCTCAGGCTTCGGCTGCTTTTGTGTTGTTTCGCCTGTAGCATTGACTTTCAATGTAGTGTCGGCTTGAGGATCTACACCGATTTTTTGTGGAATCACATTTGTAGACATGGCATGAAGTTGCTGCAACCTATAATCAGTTTCAGGCCGACGGCAGATCTTCCTGAGGGGAACTATTTCCTACAGTGATGAAGTTTATGACACGGAATCATGGATACAATCCAAATATGAAAATAGGGATGACATGTTGGGTTTGATTACAAAAAAAACCCTTGAGGTTTAGTCTAATTACAAAACAAACTCATCTATCTTTCAAAATTACAAAACACCCCTGATATTTGTTTCTTTTTACAAACTGCACCCTTGATGGGGGTATTAAGTAAATACAAACCTGGAGGGGGTATTAGTAATACCTTAAGGGGTATATATAATTTGGAAAGATAACAGATTTTTTGTAAATAGGCTAAACCTTAGGGGTAATTAATAATTGGGATAATTACAAAAAAACTACCCCTGAGGATTGAGTTAATTACAAAAAAAGAAAAAGAAAAACAGAAATGTTCGAAAATTACAAAGAAAACTTTGATTCAGTGTTAAATGTAAGGGGATAATTGTAATATTTTTACAAATATAAGGGGGGTTTTGACATGTTTTTGCTTATAAGGGGGTAAAGTGTAATAAAGAATTTAAACCTCAGTTTTTTTTTTTGTAATTTTCAAAAACCTCTGGATTTTTTGTAATTAACCCAAACTTCAAGGGTAGTTTTGGTTATTATCCCTTAATAATTTAACCCTAAAATATATGGATGCAAATAGGCAATTATATGTATCTATACCTCAGCTTGATCATGATCATACCGCACCAGAAATCTACAACGACAGCCTCTTACGTCATGCCTCCGTCTTTGTGCATCAAGAACATGTGCATCAAAATATAGGGCTTGTTCTTTCCCTTCCTAGAAAAGAAAAGATCTTACAATATTATTACAGAATTATCTCTAAGACTAACAGAACTTTCTATCAGAACTTTCTATCAACTATCAACTGGATATATTTTTCCATTATCATTTTGTATCTACTGCTAACAATTGCACCTGAAAACATAGTGCCAAATCTCCTGGCAGAACTGCTACACATTCTGAAGATTCACATGGGAGGGATCGTTGTCTCACATGCCTGCGAATATTGACCCATTCGTCCTCTTCAGGTCCAAAACCGGCAAAACGAACGAGAGCTTCCTGAGATAGCCAGCTTTAGTTCGCCGTAACTAGTCTCATGCTCATGCATAATGCACAAGCAAGTTAATGTTGTTATTAAAAAACAATATATATAATAAAGAAGTTTACATGATGACACCGAGTGATGATAAACGTCATAGTTATAACACAAATTCAATACTCCAATCAGTTTTAAATAATTGTGAATGAAGATAAATGCAAATCATCCATGGAGAATTTGTAGATGGAGTAATGTGGATTGCAATGTTTATAAACATCAAATGATGAACTTTGGGGTTGTTTCTCTTCTACGTATCATCAAAGGTTGACACAAGTCAATCAAGTTTAATATAGACAGTGCACTTAGTATCTTATAGAAATACAACTTGATTTTCATATTAATTATATAGAACTAAAAAATAAAATTTATCTTAAATAATATATACATACACACAGTTAAAGGATCAACTACGGTGTCAATTGTGAGCATTAAGTCAAGGCACAATTAAGTCAAGGTGCAAGTCAATTAGGTTCAATTTGGAATTATTATAAGGAACACTCTAATATATTTTACAAAAAAAATAAATAAATAAATAAATACACGCATTTATGGCTTATGGTGAAATGGCTTCAGAACTAATAGAGTCATATACACATGTAAGTATATATATGTGTGTGTGCGTGTGTTAGGTGAGAAAATGCTGCACTAAAATTATGATGGCTCCATCCTTGTAGGAGCAGATTTCTAGAGTACAAGGTTAAGTGGCAAAATGGATCTCAATATTGTTCATCAACTAAAAAATTGGGCTGAGGTACTCACAAAAGATAAGAGAAGGTAGAAAGTCATACAGATGCCTGCAATCTCCTGAATGGGAGACAGGAGCAGCAGCAACACACCAAAAAATTAAAAATACAAATGAAAATCAGACACGTCAAAAAATTGAAAAAAATAAAAATTCAAGTATCCTGTGGCAAGGAAAATGTCGAAGCAGCATAATTCATGTTTAAAGCACAAGCAACAGCCCTGAGCCACTGGTAACAAAAGAAAATAAGACAATCCAATTAGCCAAAAAAATTCCTTCTGTGAACTCTAAATGGGTAATAAGCCTCAAGAATTACCGGATCTCCAGTCTCTAATGATCTGTGTGACAGGAAATAAGTAACATCATACCTGAAAATACAAAAACATCAGTTCAGCATTGCTGCTCTTCACCAAAAAGGAACCACTAATTGTCTCCTATCAGGAAACTAATGAAAGATATGTCCAAAAGACAAACCATGCACCATCTCTAGCAGATTTAGCTTCAAACTCCATCTGAGAACTATCTGAAGCATTATTCCTGCCTGCACTTTGAGCTGCACGTAAGAAAATAGTTAAAAATTTAAACAAATATTAATCCACCAGGATGCTGAATATAGACTGTTTACATCAAGTTTTAAAATATGCAAACAGAATTTATGGGAGAAAGAAAGGTAGAAGAAGAAGTAAAAATCCTTGCAAGATAAGCAAGTCTAGTGAACATGCAGACCGTAGAGCGAGTACCTTAGTAGAGTTACTACTAGAGATTAGTATCTTTTTTCTAATATGCATTGACATTTCATCATAAAATCAAATTAATCATGCCATAATTGCCGCAAATAAATTCGACTAGTTTATTAAAGCTGATGAATAGCCGACCCCACGTAGTGGGATTAAGGCTTAGTTTGTTGTTGTTGTTTTTGTTGTATTAAAGCTGATGAAACCATGCAATTATCCAAGATTTAGTGCAAGTTGCAGAATCTTAAATATCAGGCAAAGCAACCATCAACCCAAATGTCCAACATATACATGTTTTACGCTTATTCAACAGAAATTCACATTGACAGAGTTACCAATCTCTCTGTGACAACAATCAGCTTATAAACTACAGACCATATGCCCTGTGGTTCTGCTATAGAGGACCTACTTGTATTTAGTTTTCGAATTAAGTTAAACAGGGAAAAACCTTAATGAGGGAAGGAAAATTGAAAACGATAAAGTTCAAAGCACCTTTCAAACCGCGGCAAGAATAAAACAGATCACGAGAAAGGGCAACAGCTCTTTGTCACAATTGATGCATTTTTCGAATTTAGGAGTAAATTTAACCTTTGGACACACTCTGGAAGCTCAGATGCAAGCTACCTTCCTAATAATGTACATATATATTGGGGAAGGGGGGACAATATCTAATGTCTATTCCGATAATGACTACAAAGAATGAGGAAATTTTTATATCAGAAAGTTCAGAAGAACACAAACAAGCCAACGTTTGACAGCTCTACCTGATGGAGCAGGAAGAGCGTGAGGGACTTGAGGCACACTTCTCACTGCTGCTGGATTAAATATGATACAAATTAGCACCATATAAAAGGACAAGAACAACTAACCAATGACTAGAGAGGGTTTGGCTGAGCTTATAAGCTCTCTAAAAGTGTTTGGTAATTTTTTTAGGAAAGATCTTATAAGCTGTCAAAATAAGATGTAGGAGCTTATAAACTGTTTTTTTCTTTTTTTTTTTTTTAAGGTGGGGATCCCAACTTATTTTCAAATTAAGATCTTATTTTAATAACCTCCATTGATTTTGAACATTTTAATTGTAAAATTATCATTACTAACATCTTATAAGCTCCACCATCCTATTTTATACAAACACTTCAACAACTTATTTTCAAAATAAGATCCACCATCCTATAAACTCTTAAAAACATCTTATAAGACGTAGGAGTTTATAAGATGTTTTAAATAAGTTTAGCCAAACACCCTCTTAATAAAGCTCACTTCATACTCATATTCAGGAAAGCAAATAGTTGGCAAAAAGTTTTGAACATGGGATGCATATATTACTTGAGGGAGCAGGCTGAGGTTGAGGAGGAGCCTGAGGCACGTTTCGGACTGTAGCTTGATCATCTCGAGGCATAGGAGGAGGCACGTTCATCTCACCAGGAACAGGAGGCTTAGCTGCTGCTCTTGCTCTGAGAGCATATCGCCTATTTTGGAACCAGTTCCAGACCTATTGCATATGTTAAAACCGTTAATGCTCGTTTATAAATATCGAAACCATATGCATAAAGGGAGAAGCACATTACTTGTTTAGCTGAAACTTCCCCCTTTCCTGATCTTTCAGCCGTACCACTACATAAACAGCAAACACTATCAGATACTCGCGAGGTCAACATAAATCGAAGTAAATAAAATTGCAGCGGTAATCATCCAACTTCTTACCTAAACCTCTGAGCGAGAGCCTCGAGTATTTCGCGTGCTGGCACTGTATAATTGTGTGCTTGCAAAATAGCCTCCATTTCCCCAACCTTTAAAATAAAAAAGATTACATTGCAAATCCTAGTTTTTTCTCCAGAAGAATCTTCAGTACTCAAAGTGAATAATCCAATTATAAGTGGGTTTTTCACTTTTATGTCGTATAACGAATAATACTTTAACACAATATGCCAAACGTAATTTCATATGTAAATATTTTTAGCCAAAAAAAAAAAAAAGCTCAACTAGAAAACATGCATCAGCTATACACTGGGTGGTATCCAAGCACTATCATGTCTTTCTATGAAATTTCTTTTAAAAAAAAACAAAAAAAAAAACAAAAGAGCTACCAAGTCGGGAAAAAATCCCAAAACTACACTAATATTAATAGAGAGAAGGGTTTTCGGGAAACCTCAACGGCGTTGAAGCGGAAAGAGGGGCCTCCGTTGCTTGGCGGTCGGCCCATCGACTGCTACCGCCGTCAATTCTTCTAACTATTGAAACAATCTTTCACAGGTTTTTAGAAATCGGAACTCGTATTAACGGTAGAGGCGTAGAGAGAAGCCGAAAGGTGAAAAAGATAGCGAATTACAATTCAATACCTTATATTAACATATTTTGCACCTGACCCCCTAAAATTTTCAATTATAACATTATGGAATGACCACAATGTTATCATATGACCACCCGAATTAATCACGGGTGTTAAAGACCTGACCTATTTTTATTTTTTTTGTGTGTGTGTCAATTGTGTCCAACCCAAATACATGTTAAACTTTGTGTTATACATATACCTATTAAATTTTGTGTTAGATTTATATTGGGTTATACATGTTAAATTTTGTGTTAGGCTCGTGTCGAGTTATAACGTCGTATCACAAATTACCGTCCCTATATTAAATGAACATTATCATTAGCTAAATTAACTATTAAATAACTCTAATAATCATTGTGGCCAATTAAATCAAATTGTCAAATATCAAAGGACAAGCATATTTTATAACATTTGATCATAACTAACAAGTTGTAATATATTCTCACTCACGCTATTTAGAGATGTTAATACGGGTCCAGGCCTAAGGGCTACCTTAGCCCAACCCTAAAAATTTAAGGATTGTGCCTATATTTTATAGACCTTTATAACATTAGGGCTTTTTAGCCCAGCTCTAATTGGTCCAAGAGCCGACTAGGGCTTTGGCCGAGCCCGCCCTTGGGGCTTTTTTTTCAATAAAGTTTTGTATTTTATAGTTTTATATTTAAATTTATACTTATAATACTATCAAATCTAAATTTGGATCTCGTTTATCAGTTATTTCTTAATCTTAGCAATTATATTTGATGAATATGAAAGAACATAATATTAAAAATTCATGGTTCTATTGTTAGAATATTAGATTATTTTATTAATTCATAAAATTGTTTAGAAGAAATCTCATTGATTGTTACTTAATTTTTATTAGACTATGTCATATTAGTATTTGATATGATTAGAAATTTTAAAATTACAAGGGTATATGACTTTATCAAAAAAAATAGAAAAATCAGGGCCAATACCTGCAATCAATTCCCAATTCCACTTCCTTGGATAAATATCTCTAGAAATGTGTTAATTCATTATTTTAATGTATGGAATATGAAAAAGAAACAGTAAAACTGAAGCCCATTTTCATACCGGTCCATAAAACTTCAAAAAAACATGTCAGGCACAAGTCCTCTATCACACATACAAGAAAATTACTAGTAATTTCAGACTATAAAATAGCAGGAAGTACAAATACCATTACATCACGGAGAGCCGATTAATTACATTCTTATTAAGCCACTGTATCCACAAACTTTCTCAATCTAGATCAGTGGTTGCATAAAATCGACACTCAAACATAGTTTTGCATATATACAACACTATTGACTTGTAAAAGACATCAACTGTGGACTCTTAACCATCAAAAAGCTCCAAATTCAATGGCAAGCCTCACATTAGGAAAAGCTAAAACTTTAGAATCTCCCTCTATGCATCTTCGTCTTCCTGGTTATTAACGCGTTCACATTCATCAATCCACTCACTATATCTGTAGCCAAAAAAGTTTCATGATTTAGAATGGAAGTGGAAAAAATTGACAATGCACAAAACTAGACACAAAAATGCTTCATCCTTCACTTACATATCTATAGCCTCAGTCAAAGCTGCAGATAAATTGAGAAGGGAAAAGTTAGTTCACATCATCCAATGAGAGAAAGGGTCAATTAAAAAAAATACAACTGAGGTTTAGCCTAAATAAATAAATAAACAAATAACCAGTTATCTTTCGGAATTACAAATACCCCATTGACATTTTTTTCTCTTTTACAGGTTGCACCGTCATAAGAGCGTATTTATTTGTTAGGTAATGGCAAGTCTCGAAGGGGGGTATTTGTAACACTTTGAAGGGGTATTCATAATTTTGAAAGATAGCTGGAGTTTTTTGTAAACAGGATAAACCTCTGGGAGTGGTTTTTGTAATCAATCTCAGAATTTAATGATTGATTATTACCATGTAAAATCATAGATAGTGTTTTTGTGGCGTTCAAATATGTCGTAGATGTTTAAGTGTGTCAAGCTGTTGAGTTTCTTACGAGAAAAATTAAATGGTACACACCTGTAACATTAGTGCTAAAGCTTTCTTGGCAAATCCTGCATGAGGCTTCACCAATCAAGTTCTTCATATCACTGAAACAGAAAAAAAACAATGCCGTTTCACTACCGCCATGCACACGTCTGACTTGAGTAAAATTGAAAAACATAAGATTCTAAATTCAGGTTAACATATTCCAGTCTTCATGCACCCGGTACGTCTTTTTTCACCCATTTGTCCTTCCTCCAACACATGAAAATTAAACACGATAATTTACCAGGGAAATTGAAATCGGCATGTGTCTTATTTACGACCAAGGGTTCTCCTTTCTATAAGCAAACACGTAACATATAATGGACTTCTCATAACTTTATTACCAATCAAATGATCTATATAAGTAAACTAGACCCATGGCACTTCTTACATTCAGCACATGCAAAACCAATAATCAGACATTTAAACTAGTCAGATATTTTCATGATCAAACTAGACGAAGGGAATAAACAGCTTTGGAGACCACTTACATGCGGCATTCCACACTGGTACCATGGTTGCAGAAGGGACAGCTGAAGACAGTGTCAAGTTTGTCCATTCGCTTCTTAGGTGGTGGCTTTGCCCTCGACTTTCTCTTACCCATCTTTCAGTTGAATTATAATTCTTTAGTACTGTCAATATGACCAAGAAAAAACTTCACACAATTGAAATAAAAATATATGGTAATTGGAG